>JAOUQX010091267.1:0-10968 GCA_028566295.1 Liobagrus marginatus
AGTGAGTGAGTGTGTGTGTGTAAATGAGTGAGTGAGTGAGTGTGTGTGTGTAAATGAGTGAGTGAGTGTGTGTGTGTGTAAATGAGTGAGTGAGTGTGTGTGTAAATGTGTGTGTGTGTGTGCGTGTGTGCGTGTGTGCGTGTGTGTGCGTGTGCGTGTGCGTGTGCGTGCGTGTGCATGTGTGTGTGTGGTTTTAACAGCTTTTTGCAAGCTTTTCAAGATGTGTAAACTTGAAAGTGCCGTTTTACACCTTGCCATACGATGCCCTGATAGCGTCACCATGGCAATTGAAGTGTTGCTATACCAAAAACACATTTAGCAACAGATCAATTACTGGCTTTTCTATTTACTACGTTTAGTTTTTTTGCTCAGCTCTGTTATATATCTATATCTTACATTAGTCACTAAGAAGTGAGACGACAAATGCTTCAGTGACCTCTATCCATATTTGGGGAACTAATTTTGTTTAGTTTTTTTACTCACTCCCACATGGTGCTACCACGTGAATCTTTTATCTTGCACTCTGATTATATTAGCAAAGAACACAATGGAAAAAACATAAATAGAGCTGCTTTAGAGTGCGTGAATTACGCTACTAGACCAACACACTTACATAAGCTTCCGTTAACAATAACAGTGGCAAAAAAGATTTAGTGTTAGGCCTTAAACACTAGCGGTATTTACACAGAACTTTGAGAAAGTTTAACGCACAAATCCTATGTAGTTATACAAGTAATTAATAATCGCAGTCGGTATAATAGTAGAATATAGTAGGAACCTGCTGCTCATCAATACTGTAGTATAAAAAGCTGTGAAACTGAAGTGAAGTGTGAATCTGCATTCAAGTAACGTTATTTCTATGAATTTTAACAAGTGATGAAAGATCACGGGTGAAATCAAGGTCCAGTGGTATTAGGATGTTGTTAAATTAAGGATATCCTGCATGACATGCATTAAAACTGTGCAGCTGCTCATGCTCAAGAAACAGAAATATCATGTAATATATAAGTGCTTTAGAGTCAATTTTTAACATTTTTTTTATGCTACTCATGGGTCCTCCATCAGGATGTGTTAAACACTTTACGCTCCACGATCTGATCAACGGAACATGTATACAGGCTAGGTGAGTTGTAGTTACTCCAGTTTGACATTTCTGCTGGTTTGGCAACAAAGATTTTGTCTTTGCAACAACCAAGACAACACTTTGAGCAGGAAGCAAAAGGTTGTGGCTCAATCTGCTGACTTCTTCATAAACATTTAACATCATTTCCCAAACACTAGATGAGCTGATGACAGCTATAGCCTGTATTATCTGTATAGATAGTGTATTGCTTGCTAGCATTAACATCCAGTTATTACTATTAAAAGAGATAGAAAGTTTGTTGAGTTGAGTATGTGTATATGCAACAAGTAGCGGAGATGCTTTTCAATTAAAAAAAAAATTTCAGGAGTTTATTCCTTTAATTTAAATGTTTGCTATTTTTTGTAATCAGTGCAATGAATTTATTTAATGATTAAAATCAGTTGCTTTAACACGTGCACGAGAGCTCAGACCAACACTGCTGGAATGTTCATTAATTCAACCAGTAAACCATCTTCAGCAATGATCCAGGCTGAGATCAAACTAGCAATCCTGCTTTGTGAGACACAACGGCTGTTTAAAAAGTTCACCAGCCGTAACAACAAAGGATACTGTAGCTTTTCTTTCCAGCCAAGTTGGAGCCACAGCTGATATAACTCATAATCTATTTTAAAACCAAGACCAACTGATTCAACAACTGGAATCAGCTGTCCTTATGGAATGAACATTTACAGCCACACTGGAGCCTCGCAGACAACCTTTGATAGACTTTTTATAAAGACCGCCTTGAGTGAGTCTGAGTTCCAGGCAGGGACAGATCGCCCTCTAGTGGGCCGTCAGTGAATGAGCCACTCCAAATCAACGGCATTTACAACCCAAAGGAGAGCAATGTTGGGCAAGTTATTCTGGAAATGTACTTAAAATAATGAAATAAAATAAATTAAATTTCACAAGTAATTAGTTACATTAATTGTTACGTTACGCCGCCCCTCCCCCACAAAAAATAGATTAAGCTCTTTATCCAACTCATTAATTAACGTTATAGGTATCGGTATATTCACAATGATATACCCAACAATACAGTTGTTCAGACCTCCTTCACTTACCTTTGGTGTTGGACGGGAGAAATTTAGCTTGTGTTGTTTATCAGGAGAAGGACATCCACAGGCACTGGACTCAGGAAGCAGTAGGAGTAGAAGCGTTGCTCGCCGCGCGCGCTAAGTTACGTTCTCATTGCGCAGTGCTGCGCGCGCTGCTCGTTCAGGTGTTTTAACAAATCAGATGTGGAGTTTTTCGCGGTTCAAAAGGTTTTCTTCCCAACCACATAAATTACAATACACAACAATGATCTGTTTTTTTGGAATGAAATAAACTCAAAATAATGACTGTTTACTTTTTTTTTTACAGCTACAGAACGCGTACTTCTCACTTCTATTCGGAGATTGTTTTCGTTTGTAGTAGCCTTGACGCGTCACATGCGCTTACCGAAATCAGAGCGATGACGTCACGTGTACAACAATGCAGGCTATGCAGGTGCCTATGCCAGAACAAATTTCTATTTTCAACGATGTAAAGTTACCTTTGCTCGGAACTATACTCTAAATCCTAATTTA
The DNA here is from genome assembly GCA_028566295.1 of Liobagrus marginatus. Classification (NCBI taxonomy): domain Eukaryota; kingdom Metazoa; phylum Chordata; class Actinopteri; order Siluriformes; family Amblycipitidae; genus Liobagrus; species Liobagrus marginatus. The sequence continues at coordinate 2,695 of JAOUQX010091267.1, forward strand.
AATGATACCACGTTAAATTACTAATCTACTGATTATTATGATTATTATTATTATTATCTACTATTTAAACGGATTTAAAAATGATCAAATTACAGACTGCCCAACACTGAAGGATATTATAAGCATAAATGTGCATAAACAACTATAGAGTACATGTAGTTATTAAGCACTTACAACACCTAATCTATAACACTACATTTTTATTAGAGATATAACGATTACAATATTTTAGACATTTTAACATGTGGACCATTTAACTTTTTTTTTTTTAATAAACCTTTTCAGGTAAAAGTCACATGTTCAAAGGGAAGTAGCAACATCTGGATGTTCTGCCAGGATATGAATAGATATGAAGATCAATTGATTGTCTCAATATATTTTTGATAATGTTGTAAGTACAAGTAAGTCAGGATCAATCTCAACATACTGTCCTGCTACTTTAAATTCTTTCTTAGATATTTTTGTTTGTTTTTGAAAATGTTTTTTTTTGTTAAATTATTATAGTGTATAAAGTTTTAGCTAATTCTAAGCTAAAAGGTTTCTCCTGTTAAGTGCTGATATTTAATATTTGATATGACATTTGATTTGTAAGTGCTACAACAATCCAATGACACAGTTTGGAATTCAAATTATCGGATGTGGAAAGTAAACGTCCTCCTGTTTTTTGCTTAGATTACGCATATTTGGGACTTTGCAGCGTTAGGCCACCAGATAGCAACGTGGGGCAATGCACGAGAATATAGTTTCTCTAGTATGTCCTAAAATAAGAACTTTGCAAAAAAATTGCAATATTGTTAAACATATTTTTCCTAACAACTTCCTAAAACTTTAGATTTTCTCATTATGTTGACAGACAGTTGTGATTATTTTTGCTTGAGAAATAAGCAGATTTCTCTACCAGTAGACCCAGACCACTATATTAGCTATAGATATCTCTACACCAAATTCAGGCAACTACAAACACTAAGGCTGGGGTAAAAGTGACCCTTTACAACTGAGGTCAACAGGTGTTGTCAAGTCATATGTGCCCTTTTGATGTCCCTTTCACTGGCAGGAGTCGCATGTCAGGTTGTGTGAAGCCACAGCAGGTGTTACATGTTAACCTGTATAAGGAGTAAGGGGTCTATGGGAAATCTGGGCAATGGTATCTGCCTTAGGCCCACCAAAAGGTGATGCAGAGGTGCAGCCCAAGTGATTGTTTCAGGAGGTTCCAGCTAGAACCAAGGTGACCAAATATCCAGCGAGGTGATAGCAGCATTAAAGAAAGAAGTACACGCTGAATGCCTGGGCAATCACATTTACATTGGCATTTACATTATTTAACAGATGCCCTTATCCAGAGCGACGTACAAGAGTGCTTTAAAGTCTCCATTAATGAATATTTCAATTCCGGTTTGCTGGATTAGAACGAAATGCACCAAACATAAACCTGATGGGGGAAAAAATGATGTTAGAAAGTTTTTTTTTTATTTTTATGGGTTTTAATACATGTAAGAAAGGAACTAACTATCAGGGGGTAGGTATTTAACAAAGAGGTAGGTCTCTAAGCATCTCTTGGCGACAGCCAGCGACTCAGCTGTTCTGACACTGATGGGAGACGTCTCTGAAGAAGACGTGTGGAGCTCAGAAGTAGACCTGCCAGGAGCGAGTTTCAGTAGTCTAGTCTGGAAATGACAAGAGACTGCACAAGTAACTGAGTGTTGATTAAAAAAAACGGGTGAATTCTTTAGTTGTATTAAAGGGAAAACCTACAGGACCATGTTAGATTAGAAACGCCTGTAGAAAAGGACAGCTGATTGGCCAGGATTACCTCAAGGATGTGAGCAGTAGCTGAAGGAGAGATAAAGGAGTTGTCCAAGGTGAGCACAAGATCCTGGCATGGGGACAAATCACCTGGCATGAATAGCAGTTCAGTTTTGCTGGAGTTGAGTTTCAGCTGACGAGTTGCCATCCACGATGAAATGTCAGACAGACATGCTGTGATCCGGGCAGAAGTGGAGGTATCTAATAGAGGAAAGGAAAATATAAGTTGAGTATCATCAGCATAACAGTGGTAAGAGAATCCATGTGAGTATATGACTTTACCGAGAGAGTGGGTGTAGAGAGAGAAGAGGAGGGGACCGAGTACTGAGCCTTGTGGGACACAAGTACAGAGTCTCTGTGGCGCAGATGTTGCTCACCTCCATTATACCTGATATGAAGGTCCATCCAAGTATGAAGTATGACCATTGCCATGCTGATCCACAAAATCTACCCTGAGGCTGTTGCGATGGAACTAAGTAATGTATCCATCTCATCCAGAAAGTTTCCCAGTGGACAGGAGGACGGTAAAAGACAATGATGGAGAGGTTGATTGGAGAGGTGACTGGAACTGCATGAAATTAAAAAGAACACATGGTTAAATGAAGTTGTGTATGGAGTGGTGTAAAACACTATCTCCGAGTCAACAAAACACCTGTGCCACCACCCCTGCCCGTTTCTCTGCCTATTCGAGAAGGCATAGGCAGAGGCTAAAGCTGTAGGTGTGGCAGAATTCTGTGGCGATTTCTAAGTCTCAGTGAGTGCTGGGAAATCTAAGCAGTAGTGGGTAGATAGAGCAGAGTAAAGTCAGCTTTCTTCACCAATTCCAGAGCCCACCTGCTACCGCTGTTTGAGATTGAGAAAACAGAGGAGGGCAGATAAGATTGCTGGAAGAGCGACCTCTGGTTTGTGGGTGAAAGTGCCTGGGCCTGCGAGAGGTAACAGGAATGGGAATGCTTGGGAAGCGCATGACTAAACAAAACAAGTGTATGGTTCATTTATCAGGATAAAGTCTGTTTTTAGATATCAGTTATTTAAAGAGTTCCTTTAACAAACAGTCATTAATGACTGTAGTGGGATACACCTTCAATAAATAGTGCTTGGTCTTGCCCACAATTCAGACCATAAGGTGAACTGAAACTATACTGAGTAAGCACCACACACAAAGATAAACAATAGGCAAGTAAGTGTGTTAGACAATAAAACAATGACAACAACTGCAATGACTCTAGATTCAGCCATGCTTTAAGTGACAGTATACAAAGTTATAATCTTACATTATCAGAAGCAAAGGAATTCAAGATAAAAATTTAAGAGCACACTAACTAATGAATTGGATACACATTCAATATATAGTGCTTGGCCCTGTCGCCTCCCTTAATCACGTCTCCCTAATTTACATAGATTTTTTATTTTTTACATATTTTTGCCATCTACTATCCTATGTCGCAACCCGGTTCCCCCGGTACTTTAAGTCTTTGGTTCTTTTAATTGTGATGATTTTGACCACATTGAACAAAAACCCACCAATTCACTCTCAACTAATTATAATACCAAACCAATAATAAAAAAACATTTTTAGTGAATTGTTGGCCTTCTGGAAAGTATGTATATTTAATGCATATGTACTCAATACTTGGTAGGGGCTCCTTTTGCTTTAATTACTGCCTCAATTCAGCGTGGCATGGAGACGATCAGTCTGTGGCACTGCTGAGGTGGTATGGAAGCCCAGCATTATCTGCATTTTTTGGTCTCTTGTTTCTCATTTTCCTCTTGACAATAACCCTAACCCTAACCCTGATTCTCTATGGGGTTCAGGTCTGGTGAGTTTGCTGATCAGTCAAGCACACCAAAACCAAAATCATGGTCATTTAGCCAACTTATGGTGATTTGGGCAGCTGGGGTCAAGGCATCAAGAGCCACCACACACAGACATATCACACACAGACGTGTCCTCTTGTTAAGGCCAAACATAACTTGGGCACAAGGGATAGGTAAAGTTGTGATAACTAACAGAGCTAGCAGCCTTCCAAGTTCTGAGTGACTTGAAACAACATTTAAATGTTTGCATTTACAGAATTTGATACGGCTCTTATTCCAGTTGCCTTGCTCAAGGTCCAGCAGTGGCAGGATTGTGGCCTTGAGAATTGAACTTGTGACGTGCCAATCTGCATTCTAGCAGCCCTATGGCTTCCATGGCACTGCCACAACGGTCCAGTGATAGACCTCGTTCTGTGGAAGGCTAAAAGCGTATGTTTCAGTCTACATGATTGTGTTGGTGTATTGCTCTTCTAAAAAGGAGCACCGATAGGAAATTCTACATTCACCAGACACGGCTGGTATTTGAAGTATCAATGTTTCATCTCCAGCCATGTTGATGTGCTAACATACCTTACCCACAAGTCTGCACCAAACAAGCAAGGTGTTTTAATGAAATGCTGTAATATTTTATATCTTTTTGTAACAATCGCACACAGATATTAATGTCAGTTAAATGTTAACTATGTGCCTGGAGATACTATAAACAAATTCTTTCTTTAGGTGGTGCCAATGTAGGGCAATTCCTGTCGGTCTGGCTGAGCTGGTTATCCACCGCACTTACACCGTTTTCGTTTACTGTTGCAGTGCCGGCACTTCCTGTCCTGTCCGAATTCTCTGATTCATTAGAGTCCAAGGCTCGACGTAGCAGGCCTCAGGTAGAGTCCACTGCAATGTTTTTGCAATGTAGTTTAATGTCCAATAGTGCATTCCGGCTATATGAAGTTAATGCAGAATTATGTCCAACACTTAAGATGAAAATAACTAGATATATAATAATTTACTTTGTTTACATGAAGTGAGTTTACATGTGCAGTGGCAGATTTAGTCAAAGTATCGCTCCTAATATCTGTGCTAACAGGGCTAATAACATGTACACAGATACATACACAGCTCTCCCATTATATTGCGGAACCGAGGCGTTAGAATGCAATAGCATGTTTTGGGTTTTCATGTAGATGGAGATTTTTTAAAACTGTGTTTGTGTCGACGGGATTTTTGGGCGATGAAAAACTCTGTTATAAAAATATTCGTGAACGAGTGGACTGGGCATTGATCTGGCAACCAGGTCAGTTTGCATAACGCTCTGTACACTAAACCAATCACAACTGCCTGGGTTAGAGCAGAGTAGCCTCATGCAATGGAGGGCTTTGGCAAGCTGAATCTTCAAACGAACTGTTTGAGCATTGTTGAAAACTAAGGTCAATTTAAATGCGTGTTATAAGACAGTGAAAATGTTTTTTGGCCTTGTTTGCATGTCAACCTGTTTTTTGTGGACTCCCAGAAGAAAATATTAACCTTTTATAGCCATATGACCACTTAATTTGACACCAGAGTAATTTGTTCCTCTGAAAATAGAGCTGGGGGCAAGCAAACAAGCAAAGAAAAAAACGGCACATGGCAGGACAACCAAAACATTTTAATTATTTTATTTTTGATTATTCTTTAATGTCATTGAAGTACATATTTTTTTTATCACAAACATTTGTCGTTTGTTCTTAAAATTTTAACAAATTTTAAAAACGCCACGAATTTTGAATTAAATTGAATTTACTTTTGAAAAATGTATGTTGTATGTTCTCAAAGCTTTGATTGATCCCATTTAACTCACCCCTTGACACTGATCTCATCTAATTAAAATGTCCAACATCAGCCTTTAGCATGTTACATTTTCAAACTCATGCATATTTACAACTATGGCATTCAGCAGCATCACATTCTAAAGCAATTTACAGAAGGCTATTAAAACAGTGTGATTTTAAATGGAAATGTTGGTTTTCATTTAGTAGTCTCTACATGCCGAGACCTGCGAATGGCGGTTCCATTGCTTTGATATTATCTTAGGTTGCATCACAAAGCTTGTGTATTTGTACACGTGTTTAAACTAACCTAAATCACATTAAATGGTGGGTAAAGATGTGAGCAATTTCAGTGTTTCCTTTAGCTGTACCTGCACTTAGATTTAAATCCAATTTGGTGTGGCCCATAAATAAAATTCATATTTGTTTTTTGTTTTGTTTATAAAGCCTACAACTAGGAAACTTCTGAAAATACTAGAGAAAACCGGTGGGGGCAAGTCGAAATAGAATGTGGACCTCGAATATCCATAAACTCATCTTTTTATGTGCTCAGGAATATAATTTTATTCCTGCTTACACCGGTATTATTTCTGTTTGTGCCTGCCCATGATACTGTATATTCTAATGAATATATATTACACTATTTCCCATAATATAAACAAATAAATAACCTTTATAATAACATTATAGGTTAAAGCATTAAATCAGGCATTACAAATTAATCTAATATTGAGACTGGCTAGGCCACTCCAGGATCTTAATGCTCTTCTTCTTGAACCACTCCTTTGTTGCCTTGGTCGTATATTTTGGGTCATTGTCATTCTGGAGGACTAATCCACGACCCATCTTCAGTGTTCTGGACGAGGCCAGGAGGTTCTCATCCAAGATTCAATGGTACATGTCCCGATTCGTCGGCCCATCGACGCAGTGGAGTTTTCCTTTACCCTTGGCAGAGAAACAGCTCCAAAGCTGAATGTTTCCACCTCCATTCCGTTGAACAGTAGGGATGGTGTTGTTGAAGACATATTTGGAATTTCTCTGCCTCCAAACAGGGTGAATCAAGATGACTTGCATTCTGCCAAGCCTTCTCTGAATCATTCAGGTGTTTTGCTTCAGATGGGACTGTACATGTGCAGGATCTCACAGAAGTAGAGTTCTCAATAAATAAGTATGATTGCCCTCTGTTGGTCGGACAGGGCAGTGTGCCAAATATCCATGACATTTTTATAGCCGGGTGTTTTATGTTGGTCTTAACATAACCATGGTCTTAGTGAAATGTTGTGTCAGTTGTTGTTTCTTGACCTTTTATATATTAATGTACCATACTAATGTTCTCCCACACCACCTATTTCTAGGTGCGGCTGTGTAACCTATGCCAATCAAACATAATTCCGAGTTACTTCCTCTACATTCCATATATGTATATACTAATGGACAGTCACTGATATTTTCATTTGTTGTTGAGAGAATGGTTTCTCTGTGGTTAGCAGATTTTCCTCACACCTCCTGGATTGAGGGCTAAATGAAGTCCTGTCTACACAGAGCTTGTATGTTCCAAGGCTTTTCTCTTGTTACTCCAGTTTGGAGGTGTGACAGTGCCATGCTGAAGTTCCTTGCCATAGACTTGGGTCCCCCATGAATAGCGAGATGGATGTTTATTACTTCTCTTAATATTGTCTGCTTTATCTTTTATTCTTGTTCTTGTTGACTTTTCCATGATTACTGTTTTGGATGCATTATATTATAGAATATATTTTTACTAAGAGATCACAATATAGTTTAAAAAAAGCTCAAATGGACTCGGACTGAATTTAAGCCTTTGTTGTTATATACCGTATATATACAATATCTCACAAAAGTGAGTACACCCCTCACAATGCTCTAATAAATTCACAGCACTTTCATCCTTTTTTGTCTCCATTTACTTACTGTGACAGTGTTTTGGAGTGTAAGCTCCATAGCACCAAGGCGCAGCTGACACAAACGCAGGGTCCATAACTGAAACTTCATTTCAATAAATTCAAAATAATAAACACACGGTTAACACTGGCAGTCCGCGAGCGCACGGTTAACACTGGCAGTCCGCGAGCGGTTAACATGAGTGTGTACTCGATATTGTCAGACACAGAGCCCTGGCTGAGACAGTCTATTTAAGCTCTGTGTCTGATTGCAAAAACCATATGCAGGTTTGTGTGGGTGTGCGTAGGTGTGTGTGTGTGTGTGTGTGTGTGTGTGTGTGTGTGTGCGTGGTGTGTGTGTGTGTGCGTGGTGTGTGTGTAGTGGTTAAGGTGTTAAACTGCTGATCGGAAGCTCGTTGAGCAGTTTGATTCCCACTGCTGGGCCCCTGAGCACGGCCCTTAACTGCTTTTATTTTTGTATTTAACTGCTTTGATTTTATATATTACCATATATATATAAGGTTAGGGTTCAGCAATCCTGAACACAAGAGACTTCACAACGGCTGTAAAGTTCTGAAGTGCTGAGAAAACAGGAAATGTCTAGTTGCCGTGGAATAAGAATCAGTTCTTTCAACATATGAATGAAACTTTGTCTCCTTAACATCCAAATGCTTTGAGACTCCTGGACCTATGCAGACCTTTTGTGCATCTGGAGAGTGAAACTCAATGATCGGAGGCCCTTCAGGGTAAGTGTATCCACATCTAGTCATAATTTTCCTCAACACCGCCACCATCCAGTTACTACCTGGAACAAAGTCAGAGATCAGAGATTACTCTTAAATTGTGCTAAGTATAGGTCGGTCGTTTTCAGTACCACCCCCCAGCCCCCACCACACACACACACACACACACACACACACACACACACACACACACACACACACACACACACACACACA
>JAOUQX010091275.1:0-10968 GCA_028566295.1 Liobagrus marginatus
TGTGTGTGTGTGTGTGTGTGTGTGTGTGTGTGTGTGTGTGTGTGTGTGTGTGTGTGTGTGTGTGTGTGAGAGAGAACTTCTTTTCATGAATTTATGAGGATACAAATTTGTGTATTACACTGGTATTACGACATAAGCATGTTTTATGGGGACGTTTCATGAGTTCCCATTAGTAAAATAGCTTTAAAAACACACTAAAGAATGTTTTATTAAATATAAAAAAAATGTAGAATGTTGTGTGTGATGTGTAGGTTTAGGAGTAGGGGTAGGGTAGGTGTGTGTGTGTGATGTGTAGGTTTAGGGGTAGGGGTGTGTGTGTGTGTGTGCGTGTGTGTGTGTGATGTGTAGGTTTAGGGGTAGGGTAGGTGTGTGTGATGTGTAGGTTTAGGAGTAGGGGTAGGGTGTGTGTGTGTGTGTGTGTGTGTAGGTTTAGGAGTAGGGGTAGAGTAGGGCGATAGAATGTACAGTTTGTATACTATAAAAACCATTACGCCTATGGAATGTCCTCACTAGGATAGCAAAACAAGTGTATATGTGTGTTACAGTACTGTCTATTTATCTTCCGACTGTAAAGAACTTCCACATGGCATGGTTTTATTTGGGTGTTTATGAAGGCGAAGGTCATTTTCCACGCTGGAGTCTGACATGCCAAAAATGTGTAATGAGCCTGATATCGAGCTGAGCGCCATTACAGTGATAAATCCGGCGATTTCAAACAACTGGCTCTGGTGATTTACACTAAATTAGATTTTACTAGTTTTACACTAAGCGCACTAAACTTTTTTTTTTTTTTTAAACATAGATAAATTCCAAAACCCACGCAGATTTACACTTAATAAACTCAACACAAAAATCCGTTGTATTGTAATTATAACTAGATAGAAAATTTTAAAGAAAAACTTTGTTGGCTTGATGTTAGCCAGAACGTTTGAAGTAGTTTTAAAAGCTTGAAGTTTGGAAGTGTTCAGTTTGAAAGTTTTGTTCCAATGTATTGGCTGCTAGCTAGACTTAGTAAAATGAGCCCAACCACAAGTCTCTATGACAGTCTGATGCCGAGATATGGTGCTCCAAAATTTGGTCCAATGTTAAGTCAATGGGTATTTTCCGAGTCATTTTTTTGAAAACTGGAAGTTGGATCAGTCCAAAAAGATAGAGCAAACTGAGTCAGACCACGCTGAAGGTCTAGTCCAAATTTGGTGGTTATTGCTTGAACAGTTTAGAAGGGGTAGCAATTGGAATTTTGGCTAGGAAGAATAACAATAATCTTAAGTACAATATCAATATGTTGACTACATACTGTACTAAAACAGGGGAGTCCCTTCTTATCCGTTAAGGGCCGGTGTAGGTGCATGCTTTATTCCAACCTGCACTTTATTAGCCGATTAATGCAGCATATCAATTCTTTAAATGCTTGACGGTGTTGAACTGTATATTTAATTATTTAAAGACAGCTGTGCCGTTGTATCGGAAAGTCTCACGCTCGTGTATGTTTGCATAGGTGTGTGGGTGTAGAGAATAGAGGCGTGTTCTAACATAAACATACGTCCGAAACAATAAATGAGGGGGAAGTGTCAACAGCCCAGAGGAAGCTAGACAGCCATATCCTTCTCTACATTGTTGTAACCTATAACTCACAACGTACACACTCCAGACGTGTGAGGTCATCTGTTTAATTTCACTTCAGAAAAAAGGTGTGTATTCATGGAAAGACAACTCCCAAAGGATTCTCAGCTCAGTGTGTTGCTGAAAACAAAGCGAGGAGGGGTTTAACCACAAACAAGGACTAAAACCGTCCCATGATGTTGTTTTGCCGTAGATCTTAGTCTGGCTTAGGTTTTGATCTTTCAGGTTTTCAGCCTTCAGAAAACAAATAATTAGGGGATTATGCGACTGCAAAGTTCAGCTATACAACCTATATGCTTCTTGCTTTTCTGTAAGAATAAAGATTGGAATAAAATGTATCCCAATGAGCAAGCCTGGGGCGAAGGCGGCAAGAAAAAACTCCGTAATGTGGAACCAGAATCAATGGGAAACCCATCCTCAACTTGGGGACAGTAGAGTGTGTGGTTATACATGATGTTCAGTCTAAATAGGTTTATATCCAGTAGAGCTTTGATCAAGTTCTTTTGAGCAGTCCATACATAAGCAGAGTTCTAAGTTGTTTACGGGCTCAGCACTAAAACGTTCATTGCAAACTTATCAATGTCCACTGATGGAGAATCCAAGCACAAGACCGTCATACACCCGTCCATCATCGTGTGCATATACATTTCAGCACAGTGAAAATCATTCCTTTGCATATCCCAGATTAGGAAGTTGTGGTCAGAGTGTAGGGTTAGCTACGATAGGGCGCCTCTGAAGCAGGGAAGATTAGGGGCCATTGTTCAAGGGCCCAACAGTGGCATCTTGATAGTGTCAGGGCTATAACCCTGATCTTCTAATCAACAAGCAAGAGCCTTAACCATGTGAACCACCACTGTACTTAGGTTGGCTTGACCAAGTCAACATTTACTACAATTCCGAGAGATTTAAAGCGACATGCGCCAAACTTGGCAAAATCCTCTTGAATTGTATTGATCATTCTGGCTACCTTCATTGGACCCTTGAGCAAACACGTTCTGACTGACCCTGCACTCTGACCCCAACCTTAAAACTCATAAGCTGGGATATGCAGAATAAAAACATTTCACTGCGTGTATCAGTATAAGATCTTCATTTGAATATATTATCCCTTCTAATATTATACTGTACACACGGCCTTTGTTCAGGATAATAATAAATAGATAGCAAAAATGTTGTTATAATAAAGAAAAGCATCGGATTATTTATATATTTATAAGGTTTTCCGTTAGATGATGTTTACATGGCGGATATAGAAAAGTCTCCAGTGCTGGGACTTTATTACCGTCAGTAAGTTTCCACCACAGGAAAGTGTACAGGACAGAGTGTTATGCACTTTCCGCTTTCTTAATAGCACAACAAGATTTTTTCCATATGTTCCGGAGAGAGAAAAAGAAACTCTTTTTTTTTTTTTTTTTTCTTTCATCTGCTTTTTAAGATTCAATAAATTACTAGACAGAACCGTCATTTCTATTAAAAGTACCACAGTGTAGTCGGCGGAGTGGCTCGCGCCGACATATAATCAGTGCGTTTGCACTGCGGGCGACTCGGGTTCGAATCCAGCCTGAGGTCATTTCCTGATCCCTTCCCCAATCTCTCTCCCACTTCATTTCACTCGCTGTCCTAACAATTAAAGGCATAAAAAGCCCAAAAAATAAATCTTAAAAAAAAAAAAAGTACCACAGTGTAATTCACCAAAGAGAGACTGAAACACAAAAAGGTCATGGCTGTAAGTAAATCACATATGCATATGTGTGTGACGTAAAAACCATCAGGGTTTAAGGTGGTTAAATAATATCAGCATATACAGTATACTTTAAACAACTGTTATTACACATACCTGATTAAACAGGGATTTAATTAAGAGCTGGCAACCTGGATATACACTAGATAATGAATGAATGAATGAATGAAGCTAGCTCAAGCGCACTGTCCTACAGTGTCAAAGGCATTTTTTTTAAATAAAACTTTTACTTCAAAACTATTAAACGCCAAATAGAGTTTAAACTCTGGTTGCACACTTTGTAATTTCTAGATACAATTCTAATTGCATTTTCTCTTCCTTTCTATACAGCCAAACTGGTAACGTCAGAACTTTGGTCTATCCGGTGATGTACATTAATGAGGTAAGCGTCTCCGAATCTTAAACGAAATCAGATTGATAGGAATCGATTTCAAGTTTGATGGAATAAAACACTTCAATTGGCTCACGACAACAATGCTAATCTTTATACCATCAAACACAACAGCACAAACAATAGCGAGACACGATGTTGCCGTACCGTCTTGGCCAAACGCTGACAGCCTTTTCTACTGATATCCTGTGAATGCGTTTTTCAGATGGCCAAAAAGTCTTTAACCTTGTCTTTAATCACGCTTCAGTCTAAACAGCTGCTTATGTGCTTCACCTCATTGTTTATGTGGGTCTACATCATTCCTTTGTTATGATGTACTCTGGCCTTTTTTTCCACCAACATTGTTTTCTGAATTATGATTTCATAATTGTACGATTCTGCTTCTATCAAGTGCTGCTAATATTTGATCACTTGTCAAAGAGTAGTATGACGTTAATATTAAACCATTCTTTATAAAAATCCACATGTAAGTGTATTTACTATGTAATATAGCAATTCTTACGTTGCCAGGTGTTAGTCATTAGAGAAAGTAGTTATCATCTAACACATCATATCCATGCTGCAGTTATCCTAAGAGATAAGCTTTGGTGCTTATTTGACTACAACAAGTGAATGTACTGGATTTAGTTATAACAGGTTCATTAATTGTATGTTTTTAAAAAATTCAGTTCCAAATATTAATACAGTCCATTCAATGAGCAAATTTATTTGGAGTAAACACCGTTTGTTGCCAAAAAGCTTTTGTTGCTATTAAATATAGTAAAGAATTTACCCATTACAAAAGTTGTAGACCATTTCCCGACATTTACAGCATTTAGCAGACACTCTTATGCAGAGCGACTTGCATCTGGGCAGTTGAGGATTAAGGGCCTTACTCAGGGGCCCGGCAGTAGTACCCCAGTCTTCGGATCAGCAGTCCGACACCGTAACCACTGGGCTACCACTTCCCTAGCTATCAACTATCAATAACTTAAAATAGCCATAGGAGCTATGAATAAAATAGATAGCAAAGCTATCTATAGCTAGATAGCAAAGCTAGATTGAAAATGGATCCATTTCCTGTCGGGAGTTAGCTTTCTTTAAAAAGAACAACAAAAAAAAAAAAGCCAACATGGCTCAGATGAAATTTTTACGTGCGTAAAATAAAATAGCACATATATTGATCTTGACAGTGTGAATCACAATTTGAATGTGATTTTTTTTTTGCTTTTCAATATACTCTTTCTATACCTGTACTCTTACAGGAACATCTGTTTTATAGAGCCCATATTCCTAGTCTTAAAGAATGATTCCATCTTAAAACTTTTATGTTTCTTATAAATAAAGTTATTTATAATGTAGTAATATTTATTAATTCATACCAGTTTGAGTAACTGAACTATAAAAATATATGTATTTCATTTTGCTACTACTACTACAACTACTTGGACTCACTTTTAAAAATATTTTTGGCAGGGAAGTGTTCATGTTGTGTTTCTGTACTAAACTTAAGGATGTGTGTGTGTTGTTTACCCTGTTTTCTGTTAAATTAACGATCAGACACGCAGGCTCCTGTTTCAGTTTGATAACGCAAGTCCAGACTTCTATCACTTCCTCATCTGCCGTTTCTGTGGTATTTCAAAGATAATAGGGTGTGGTCTTCCACTCATTCGGACCCATCAAGGTCACATTTACAGTACTTTCACTGCCAAGTGGCATAAAGGTTAAAATGATGTGCTCTGTATTCAACAAGTCCAGAACAGTTTGTTTACAACGGACTAGAGCGTAAATGAGTTTGATGATGTGCTTTTTGAACACTGCTATCACGTGTAGTCACATGTGGTATGTTTAGTCACAGGTGATGTGTGTAGTTACAGGTGATGTGTGTAGTCACAGTTAAATCTGTGTAGTCACAGGTGGTATGTGTAGTCACAAGTGATGTGAAGTCACAGGTGATATGTGTAGTTACAGGTGATGTGTAGTCACAAGTAATGTGTAGTTACAGGTGATATGTGTAGTTACAGGTGATATGTGTAGTTACAGGTGATGTGTGTAGTTACAGGTGATGTGTGTAGTTACAGGTGATGTGTGTAGTCACAGTTAAATCTGTGTAGTCACAGGTGGTATGTGTAGTCACAAGTGATGTGTAGTCACAGGTGATATGTGTAGTTACAGGTGATGTATAGTCACAAGTAATGTGTAGTTACAGGTGATATGTGTAGTTACAGGTGATATGTGTAGTTACAGGTGATGTATAGTCACAAGTAATGTGTAGTTACAGGTGATATGTGTAGTTACAGGTGATATGTGTAGTTACAGGTGATATGTGTAGTTACAGGTGATATGTCTAGTTACAGGTGATATGTCTAGTTACAGGTGATATGTGCAGTCACAGGTTTTGGTTAGCAAGAGAGCCATTAATTTTGCATTTATTTGACATTTGGTATAGGAAAAAGGGCATTTAATTGTGATAGGACATGTTTGCAAAAATGTTTGTGGAAATAGTAAAAATGTAGACAGAGATTTACCTTCCAGTGGTTAAAATGTCTTATTCGGTTTCTATAACCACTTGAAAATAATCTCACGTGGCAACAAATTCTCTAAGAGATGTTAGTAATGCTGTATTGCACTTGTTTCTTTTTTAATTAAGCACTGTAAGGAATCATGAAGTGGCATTAACCGGTTGAGATTCTGCAAAGAAATACTTTATATATTGCATTTTGAATTTCTTAACTTTTACATGCTTCTCTTCCTACTGGTCAGAGCGTCATAATCGATGAGGATTCAGCCAAAAAGCTTCAAAGCCTGGTTACTCAGGCCAATGTGGTGATTAACATTCCTTTCATCATTATTGGTCTGGGCATCATATTGGGCATAGTCTTCATCGTGCTCATGTGTCGTCGAGAGGTGAGTAATAAATTCTTTACAATATCAATTAATAACATTCATTCATTATCTAGCGTTTATCCTGTTCAGGGTCGTGGGGGAGCTTGAGTCTATCCCAGATAACTTAGGGCATAAGACGGGGTACATCCTGTACAATCAGCAGTTTATAATGCGTAAAATAGAATTCATTATTTGAAAAGTAACCCTAACCCTAATTTACAAATAGAAAACTGATGTTAAATATAATTTCTAATGAAAAATTTGATGAAAAAATAAACAAATCAAAAATATAACATAATAGCAATAATATTAATAATAATAAATAATAAACACCTTTATAAATTCTCATAGATTTCTAAGGAAATAGTTATTTCTGGTACTATGTGTTAAAAACCAAATTGACAAAAAATGACAATATTGTTTATTTGTTAGTTTGTTGTAATTAATATTGTCTTTAAACTTAATATTGGCTTGGGCTTCTAAACGTTTAATGGTTAAATATTTAATATGTAACTATGTAATATTTTTACTGTGTAAAGATTAGAGATGCACAAAAGATTAAATTAAAAAAGGACATTAATGGTAGCATTTGAAATTGGACATGATTCAGATTGGGGATCTGAAATTCACTCTCACGCAGTTTATTTTCAAAACAGAACTGAACAAAATAAATTGTTTAAAGAAAAATTGCTTTCTGTGCGTTAATATTCCTTAAGTCCCCGATTACTAACGAATCATATTTGTGGCATTTGATAAAGAAGTGCTGACAGATCTTCTATTTCAAGTTCAAAGTTGATTTGTCACATGTACACCATACGTGGTACAACATATAGTGAAATGCTTTGACGACTGGCCGAAAGTTTGCTGTAAATAGGGGTGAGGGCGAAATAAAGTGTACAGGGGGGTTGGTTGCATATAAATACTATTTACAATAAGTACAGTAATTACAAATTACAAATGTACATCTATATGCAATATGTATATGTGCAATATTATAATATATACAGTGTACATATACATTCTGTGCAATTTTAAGCATATGTGTGTGCACATATTGAATTATACAAGAATTTGATTCTCTCATCTTGAAATCTAAAGTGTCATTCTGAAATTTGTCATTTGTGTGTCTCGCGCAGCGGAGCACTCCTGATGAATGTCAGCCTTTGTTGAGCTCGTAACACAACAGGAAGAGAACGCAAATGTCTGCAAATGTCAGATGTGCAGCGTTCGAGTTTGTAAACCGAAAGTAGCTCTGCGCCGAAGCGATTGTGAAATGGTTCAGTAATGCCGTGTTTCACACTTATGTGTCACAGTAAAACGACTGACATCTCACTTTACCATTAAGAACAAAATTGTGCTTGTTTTTAGCCATATTTAACGATGTTTGCATGCAGTTACTGTATTATGTTATGGCTGCTGTTCACTTTGTATCATTCGGATGCGTCTTACATTTCATATAGTGCTAGTGTTCATACCCAGATTACTTACAGTAAGGTTAGCTGTTGTGTTTATCATGAGTCGTGAAGAAAATTATATGAATCGCAAATCATTAGCTACGAATACATGCATATATACATACATACATACATACATACATACATACATACATACATACATATATACAGTACATACATACATACATATATATATATACACAGTATATACATATATATATAAATATATATATATATATATAAAGATATATATGTTATGCAAATGTTACATCCTGTGACAACATTGCATCAGTTCAAGTCAGATTTGGTTTGCTTTGGTCTTTTAATTGTTCATCGTCATCTACCACTATAATCATTTTTATACACTTACTATAAGTGTTAATGTTCTTCCAAGGTTTTCTTCTAATTGCTGGAAAGTGTCCGGAGTTTTCGGTTGTATAACAGTGTTTTTTCGGATTTTGCTGCTAATTTCAGTGTTTATTGGGATTATTTTTACTGCTTTCATTATGAGCATTCTTTTGATCAGTCTTTTAGACATTTCTGCTGGATTTAACCAAATGTTATGAACGCAGATTTACTTTTAGCTTTATATTAGCACGCGTGACAAAGTTGATTTGCAATTAGTGACGCTAACTAAACTCCATGAGGATGAACTGTAAGTGGAACTATTTTGATGTACTAATATTCTAAAGAAAGAAAAGTTAATGATGTGTAATATTAATAACAAAAGCAAGTGCTGAATTTTCCATCAGATGAAGCGGCGCTGTGCAGACAGACTGGCCCGTGCTCTGTTTATGTATGTTTCTAAAAAAATTGTCAAATTTGTATGATTTATTTAATTTCTCTTAATTTATCTTTTAATTTTCTAGATTTTTGATTAATGCCAACGATTCACACAATGTGTCAAATATGTATGGTAAAATAGTGTATTCAAAGTCGATGACCTATTGACCTATCATGTGGACAAACACACATGCCAACATAAATCTTTAAGCGATTTTTGGTACTTAATATGGGGTGTTGATTTTTTTTATTTTTTTTTATATGATTTAGATTAATGTAAGCTAAGATGTTCTTTTTATGTGTAAATCTGCACTAAGATAGCAGGATTTTTATGAAAAAACGGATTTCTTCTGTCCTAAATCCCAATCTTTTTACTACAAATACCTTTATTGTAATCAAATTTTTACTATGTTACAAACTTTAGGCACACACAATCTGCTGATCTAATATTTTATTTATTTAGTTTAATACAATCATGTTGCCTTAGAGACATTGTCAGATTTTGAACTGATTTATGTCTATAAATAACACAAAAAAAATACTAACTAATATCGAACTAATGAACTTTATACCACTGCAGTGTCCAATTCAGATTTTATTAAAAATTATTAAACGGGTTAATTTTAAACTATTAGGATTAAGATTGTTGGGGTTTATTGAAGCTTTGGCTGTAATATTTCCTTTCATAAGTATGTTGTGCTTTGTGTTAAATTTCTGAATTTTGTTTGTTGGTGGTTGAAAAAATGTCTCGCTTTTAAGTATAACCCAATTTAAATTCTGTTATTTTTCAGGTTTTAAAAAGGAAATCTTTCTTAAATCCTTTTAAAACGGAGTTTTTTTTTGTAATTGTAGTTAGATGATTTTTTTAATAAGTTACAAAAAAAAATTTCTTTTTTTTTCCAAAATGCAGTTATTTTGTTTTATAGTGCAGTTAGTTATAAACGCTGCACTTGATTAAGCAACCAACCGTCAAATGTTTTTGTGGTGCATTTCTACTGAATCATGTGATTCAGTGATTTTAGTGGTCAATTATGAAATTTTAATGGTTTTAATGAATTCTACTGACATTCAACTCACACCTGATTTTTGCACACTTCTTTGTTTTCTAACGTCCATTTATTCCATTCAGAGTTTCGTATAAAAAAAAAGCCATAATAAAAAAACATATTGCATTGTTAATGTAACAATATAAAAAAATGTTACAAATACACATTAACAAACAGTATTTACATTATTATGTGACTGCAGTGTTCCTGGTATTAACACATAGAAAATAAATCTTATATAACCTGTCAATAAACCAAATGGGCCTTGTGTTATTGTGTTTATTTTTTTATAGATTGAAAAAAGAAAAAAGTTTGATTTATTGGCTAGATGAATATAATTGGTTCTCAGACAGGTGACAAATTAAAGGTTAAAAAGTTTGGAATGTGTTGAACCAACACTAGCCACCAGAACAGCAATTCTCCAAAAGATAAACCCCTTTTCTTGCTCTATAATGCAGCAGTCCAAAATCTCCCTGTGGCGTACCTCAGGGTTGAGGTCTGGGGACTGTGTAGATCATAGCACAACAAGATGTACATCATTTTTATCCCTTTCATCAGTTTAGGAAACTGTTGTTGACCTTTAATTTGTCACTCGTCTGTTTTTCCAGACTCAATCCTTATTAAATATTCAGAAATAATAATTGCGAATGCTTATGTGAATTAAATTTGAAATAGTTAGTCAGGTTTTTCCTAGTTTTCTTTTCATTAGTTATTGTGGGGGGAAAAAATCGTCCATTTCCTTTTGTTTTCCAGAATGTTCTTGTCATTTTCTTTCAGGAACGATGCAAGTCATTCTTGTTAGGAGGAAAATAATTTCGGCATGAACGTGCAGATGTTTCTCCTGGATAAACAAACAGGAAACATAACAGAATCAATCGACCGATCAATCGATAGAGATGCGATATAAAAATAATCACAACGCAAGTACTGTAGATAGCAGTGGCATCATTTCATTTGTATTATGTGTAATTATGAGGTATAGATTCACAGGGAATTATGTGAAAATGTTGTTTGTGGACTACAGCTCAGCTTTCAACACCATAATCCCCTCCATACTCACTTCCA
>JAOUQX010091300.1:0-10967 GCA_028566295.1 Liobagrus marginatus
TATGCGGAAAATAAAACATTTCACTGCATGTATGTGTATGTGACAAATAGGATTTGAAAATGTCAGTAATCATTCAGATCTTCAATTATATTATTATATATATAAAACCTCCAGACTAGACTACAGTAATGCATTACTACGTAGTTGTCATGCATCACTAATTAACAAGCTACGGCTAGTACAGAATGCAGCTGCCAGAGTTCTTACCCGGTCAAGAAAGTATGACCACATAACCCCAACTCCATCATCCCTACACTGGCTGAAAACGCTTCCTGACAGTGTTCGGAGATCAGACTCACTCTCCCTGTATAATCTTAGATTAAAGACACATCTCTTTAGTCAGGCATTCACAACCACACAAGTGGTAGCTCAGTGGTTAAGGTGTTGGACTGCTGAGCCAAAGACAGTGGTTCAATTCCCAGCGCTGCCAATGCTGGGCCCTGAGCAAGTCCCTTAATCCCTCAACTGTTATGGCATTTGGCAGACGCACTTATCTAGAGCGACTTACATCCGAGCAGTTGAGGGTTAAGGCCCTAGCTCAGGGGCCTGATTGTAAGTCACTCTGGATAAGAGCGTCTGCTAAATTCTGTATATGTAAGCACATAATACACTGCATGGTATCACACAAATGCACACCATCATCTCGTGTTCACTATCAGTATGAACAGCACATACTCTAATTCCTCTTCTCTTGCTTCTCTTTTTCTATCCATCCTGAGACACCTGGAGATTGCAGCACTGCCAGCTGTGTTACACTTCATGAAGATTCTAGACCATCAGGGAAAAGATGCCGTCCTCTTTGATTCCAAACCATCTAAAAATGAAGAAGCACTAGTTGGATCCTGCTCTATGAAAGATGGACATTTAATGAGAAGATAGCATGGAGGAGTTGGTGCTGCAACTGTGTTGAGCTGCTTAGGAGCTCCTCAACTTCAACTGACTGGATTTGAACATAAAATGGACATCATTTATAATCTCACACTATTCAGTGTTTCTGGTTTATAACGGTTTACAATCACTGTATGCTGTCACCCAAATGAGGATGGGTCCTCTCAAGTCTTCTTCCTCATACCACCTAAGGGAGTTTTTCCTTACTACAGGCACCCCTGCCATACTCATTAGAGATAAATACAATCAGACTTTTAACCACTTTCTTTAAATAATTATGTTGATATAATGTCCATTTGTCCATTTACTGGGTAAAATGTGCGCTGTGTGCTGCGCTAGATGCGTCAAACTCTCATCTAAAAGATGTATGTTGGCCTATATAAATAGGAATTGTTAAATTTTGTATTTAATAAAGGGAGACTAAAGAGGATGGAAACTAAAGAGGAGGGACACTAAAGAGTAAGGAGACTAAAGAGGAGTGAGCTCTTCTAACATGTTATCAGCGTGCAGTACAAAAGCAGCATCTGTAATGGTATGGGCAGCTTGCATGTTTTGAGAGGCACTATGAAGTCTGGAATTTATGTTATGTTACCTATGTTCTATTGTGAATAAATTTTGGGCTAATGTGATTTATAAGTCTTTATTCTCATTTTATTCAAATTTTAAAAAACGTACCAACGTTTTTCATGGGACTAGCTGCAGTACCATGGGACTAGCTCCAGTACAATAAGACTAGCTCCAGTACCATTGGACTAACTCCAATACTATTAGACTAGCTTCATAACCATGGAACTAGGTCCAGAACCTTAAGACTAGCTCCAGTACCATGGGACTACCACCAGTACAATAAAACTAGCTCCAGTACCATAGGACTACCTCCAGAACAATATGACTAGCTCCAGTACCATGGTACTAGCTCCAGAACAATATGACTAGCTCCAATACCATTGGACCAGCTCCAAAACAATAAGGCTAGCTCCATTACAATAAGCCTGGCACCAGTACAATGAGTAGCTCCAATACCATGAGACTAGCTCCAGTACCATGGGACTAGCTTCATTACAATTAGCCTAGCTCCAGAAAAATTTGACTAGCTCCACTACCAAGGGACAGGCTCCAGTACAATATGACTAGCTCCAGTACCATGGGACTAGCTCCAGTACAATAAGACTAGGTCCAGTAGCATGGGACTACCTTCAGTACAATAAGACTAGCTCCAGTAAAATATGACTAGCTCCAGTACCATGGAACTAGCTCCAGTACCATGAGACTAGCTCCGTTACTATGGGTCTAGCTCCAGTACAATCAGACTAGCTCCAGTACCATGGAACTAGCTCCAGAACCATGGGACTAGCTCCAGTACCATGGGACTAGCTCCAGTGCAATATGACTAGCTCCAGTACCATGAGACTAGCTCCAGTACAATGAGACAAGCTCCAATACCATTGGACTAGCTCCAAAACAATAAGACTAGCTCCATTACAATAAGCCTGGCACCAGTATAATGAGTCTAGCTCCAATGCCATGAAACTAGCTCCAGTACCATGGGACTAGCTTCATTACAATTACCCTAGCTCCAGAAAAATGAGACTAGCTCCACTACCAAGGGACAGGCTCCAGTACAATATGACTAGCTCCAGTACCAAGAGACTCGCACCAGTTCCATGGGACTAGCTCCAGTACAATAAGCCTAGCTCCAGCAAAATGAGACTAGCTCCACTACCAAGGGACAGGCTCCAGTACAATATGACTACCTCCAGTACCATGGGACTGGCTCCAATACCATGAGAGTAGCTCCAGTACAATAAGACTAGCTCCAGGAGCATGGGACTACCTTCAGTACAATAATACTAGCTCCAGTACCATGGGACTAGCTCCAGTACAATAAGACTAGCTCCAGTACCATGGAACTAGCTCCAGTACTATGAGACTAGCTCCGTTGTTATGGGTCTAGCTCCAGTACAATCAGACTAGCTCCAGTACCATGGAACTAGCTCCAGAACCATGTGACTAGCTCCAGTACCATGGGACTAGCTCCAGTACAATATGTCTAGCTCCAGTACCACAGGACTAGCTCCAAACAATAAGACTAGCTCCATTACAATAAGCCTAGCTCCAGTACAATGCTACTAGCTCCTGTACCATGGGACTAGCAGCAGTACCATGGGACTAGCTCCTATACCATGAGACTAGCTCCAGTACCACAGGACTAGCTGCAGAACAATAAGACTAGCTCCAGTACAATGGAACTAGCTCCAGTACCATGGGACTAGCTCCATTACAATAACCCTAGCTCCAGTACAATGAGACTAGCTCCAGTACCATGGGACTAGCTCTGTTACCATGGGACTACCTCCGTTACCATGGGATTAGCTCCAATACAATTAGCCTAGCTCCAGCAAAATGAGACTAGCTCCACTACAAAGGGAGAGGCTCCTTTACAATATGACTAGCTCCAGTACCATGGGACTAGCTCCAATACCCTGAGACTAGCTCCAGTACCATGGGACTAGTTCTAGTACAATCAGACTAGCTCCAGTACCATGGAACTAGCTCCAGTAACATGTGACTAGCTCCAGTACCATATCACTAGCTCCAGTACAATGAGACTAGCGCTAGTACAATAAGACTAGCTCCAATACAACCAGACTATATCCAGTACCATGGAACCAGCTCCAGTACCATGTGACTAGCTCCAGTACTATGGGACTTGCACCAGTTCCATGGGACTAGCTCCAGTACAATAAGCCTAGCTCCAGCAAAATGAGACTAGCTCCACTACCAAGGGACTAGCTTCACTACAATATGACTAGCTCCAGTACCATGTGACTAGCTCCAGTACAATAAGCCTAGCTCCAGTACCATGGGACTAGCTCCAGTACAATTAGACTAGCTCCAGTACCATGGGACTAGCTCATATACAATTAGCCTAGCTCCAGCAAAATGAGACTAGCCCAACTACCAAGGGACAGGCTCCAGTACAATATGACTAGCTCCAGTACCATGGAACTAGCTCCAGTAAAATAAGACTAGCTCCAGTATCCATGGAACTAGCTCCGTTACCATGGGATTAGCGCCAATACAATGAGACTAGCTCCAGAACCATGAGACTAGCTCCAATACAATTAGACTGGCTCCAGCAAAATGAGACTAGCTCCACTACCAAGGGACAGAACAAAATGACTAGCTCCACTACCATGAGACTAGCTCCGCTACTATGGGTCTAGCTCCAGTACAATCAGACTAGCTCCAGTATCCATGGGACTAGCTCCAGTACCTATGGGGCTACCTACATTACAATAAGACTAGATCCAGTACCATGTGACTACCTGCAGTACAATAAGACTAGCTCCAGTACAATATGCCTAGCTCCAGCAAAATGAGACTTGCTCCACTACCAAGGGACTAGCTCCAGTACAATATAACTAGCTCCAGTACAATAGGACTAGCTCCGTTACCATGGGATTAGCTCCAATACAATGAGACTAGCTCCAGTACCATGGGACTAGCTCCATTACAATTAGCCTAGCTCCAGCAAAATGAGACTAGCTCCAGTACCATGGAACTAGCTCCAGTACCATGAGACTAGCTCCGCTACTATGGGTCTAGCTCCAGTACAATCAGACTAGCTCCAGTACCATGGAACTAGCTCCAGAACCATGTGACTAGCTCCAAAACAATAAGACTAGCTCCACTACCATGGGGCTAGCTCCAAAACAATAAGACTAGCTCCAGTACCATGGGACTAGCTCCAATAGCATGAAACTAGCTCCAGTGCAATAAGCCTAGCTCCAGCAAAATGAGACTAGCTCCACTACCAAGGGACTAGGTCCACTACAATATGACTAGCTCAAGTACCATGTGACTAGCTACAGTACAATAAGCCTAGCTCCAGTACAATGAGACTAGCTCCAGTACCACAGGACTGGCTCCATTACAATAAGACTAGCTCCAGTACCATGGGACTAGCTCCAGTACAATAAGACTAGCTCCAGTACCATGATACTAGCTCCAATACAATTAGCCTAGCTCCAGCAAAATGGGACTAGCTCCACTACCAAGGGATAGGCTCCAGTACAATATGACTAGCTCCAGTACCATGGGATCAGCTCCAATACCATGAGACTAGCTCCAGTACCATGGGACTAGCTCTGTTGCCATGGGACTAGCTCCAGTACAATACGACTAGCTCCAGAACCATTTGACTAGCTCCAGTACAATAAGACTAGCTCCAAAACAATCAGACTAGCTCCAGTACCAAGGGACTATCTCCAGTACAATAAGACTAGCTCCAGTACCATGGAACTAGCTCCAGTACCATGGGACTAGCTCCAATACAATGAGACTAGCTCCAGTACCATGGGACTAGCTCCATTACAATTAGCCTAGCTCCCGCAAAATGAGACTAGCTCCACTACCAAGGGACAGGCTCCATTACAATATGACTAGCTCCAGTAGCATGGGACTAGCTCCAGTACAATAAGACTAGCTCCAGCACCCATGCGACAAGCTCCAGTACAATGAGACAAGCTCCAGGACCATTGGACTAGCTCCAAAACAAAAAGACTAGCTCCAGTACAATGACACAAGCTCCAGTACCATGGGATTCTCTCCAATACCATGAGACTAGCACCAGTACCATGGGACTAGCTCCAGTAAAATAAGACTAGCTCCAGTAAAATAAGACTAGCTCCAGTATCCATGGGAGTAGCTCCAGTATCCATGGGAGTAGCTCCAGTTCCATGGGACTAGCTCTGTTACCATGGGACTAGCTCCAGTACAATACGACTAGCTGCAGAACCATTGGACTAGCTCCAGTACAATAAGACTAGCTCCAACACAATCAGACTAGCTCCAGTACCATGGAACTAGCTCGAGTACCATGTGACTACCTGCAGTACAATAAGACTAGCACCAGTAACATGTGACTAGCTCCAGTACAATATGCCTAGCTCCAGCAAAATGAGACTCGCTCAACTACCAAGGGACTAGCTCCAGTACATTATGACTAGCCCCAGTACCATGGGACTACCGACCGCCAAGTACAATCAGACTAGCTCCAGTACCATGGAACTAGCTCCAGTACCATGGGACTAGCTCCGTTACCATGGGATTAGCTCCAATAAAATGAGACTAGCTCCAGAACCATGGGACTAGCTCCAATACAATTAGACTAGCTCCAGCAAAATGAGACTAGCTCCACTACCAAGGGACAGAACAAAATGACTAGCTCCAGTACCATGGGACTAGCTTGAGTACTGCGGGACAAGCGACAGTAACATGGGACTAGCTCCAGTACAATAAGACTAGCTCCAGTACCATGGGACTAGCTCCAATACAATTAGCCTAGCTCCAGTACCATGGGAATAGCTCCAGAACAATATGACTAGGACCAGTACCATGGGACTGGCTCCATTACAATAAGCCTAGCTCCAGTACAATGAGACTAGTGCCAATACCTTGAGACTAGCTCCAGAACCATGTGACTAGCTCCAGTACCATGGGACTAGCTCCAGTACAATATGTCTAGCTCCAGTACCATGGGACTAGCTCCAGTACAATATGTCTAGCTCCAGTACCATGGGACTAGCTCCAAAACAATAAGACTAGCTCCAGTACAATGGGACTAGTTCGAAAACAATAAGACTAGCTGCAGTACCATGGGACTAGCTCCATTACAATAAGCCTAGCTCCAGTACAATGATACTAGCTCCCATACCATGGGACTAGCCCCGGTACCATGGGTCTAGCTCCTATACCATGAGACTAGCTCAGTACCACGGGACAAGCTACAGAACAATAAGACTAGCTAAGGTACAATGGGACTAGCTCCAGTACCATGGGACTAGCTCCATTACAATAAGCCTCGCTCCAGTACAATGCGACTAGCTCCAGTACCATAGGACTAGCTCCAGTACAATAAGACTAGTTCTAATACAGTCAGAATAGCTCCAGTACCATGTGACTAGCTCCAGTACCATATGACTAGCTCCAATACAATCAGACTATCTCCAGTACCATGGAACTAGCTCCAGTACCATGTGACTAACTCCGGTACCATGAGACTCGCACCAGTTCCATGGGACTAGCTCCAGTACAATAAGCCTAGCTCCAGCAAAATGAGACTAGCTCCAGTACCATGGGACTAGCTCCAGTACAATTAGACTAGCTCCATAACCATGGAACTAGGTCCAGAACCATGAGACTAGCTCCAGTACCATGGGACTAGTGCTCGTACCATGGGACTAGCTCCAGTACAATAAGACTAGTGCCAGGACAATGAGACTAGCTCCAGTACCATGGGACTACCGCCAGTACAATTAGACTAGCACCAGTACCATGGGACTAGCTCCCATACCATGGGACTAGCCCCGGTACCATGGGAATAGCTCCTATACCATGAGACTAGCTCCAGTACCACGAGACAAGCTACAGAACAATAAGACTAGCTAAGGTACAATGGGACTAGCTCCAGTACCATGGGACTAGCTCCATTACAATAAGCCTAGCTCCAGTACAATGCGACTAGCTCCAGTACCATGGGACTAGCTCCAGTACAATAAGACTAGTTCTAATACAGTCAGAATAGCTCCAGTACCATGGAACTAGCTCCAGTACCATTGTGACTAGCTCCAGTACCATATGACTAGCTCCAATACAATCAGACTATCACCAGTACCATGGAACTAGCTCCAGTACCATGTGACTAACTCCAGTACCATGAGACTCGCACCAGTTCCATGGGACTAGCTCCAGTACAATAAGCCTAGCTCCAGCAAAATGAGACTAGCTCCAGTACCATGGGACTAGCTCCAGTACAATTAGACTAGCTCCATAACCATGGAACTAGGTCCAGAACCATGAGACTAGCTCCAGTACCATGGGACTAGTGCTCGTACCATGGGACTAGCTCCAGTACAATAAGACTAGTGCCAGTACAATGAGACTAGCTCCAGTACCATGGGACTAGCTCCAGTACCATGGGACTACCGCCAGTACAATTAGACTAGCAGCAGTACCATGGGACTAGCTCCAGTACAATAAGCCTAGCTCCAATGCCATGGGACTAGCTCCAGTACCATGGGTCTAGCTCCAGTACAATTAGACTAGCTCCAGTACCATGGGACTAGTTCCAGTACAATAAACCTAGTTCCAGCAAAATGCGACTAGCTCGAGTACCATGGGACTGGCTCAATTACAATAAGCCTAGCTCCAGTACAATGAGACTAGCTCCAATAAATTGAGACTAGCTGCAGTGGCATGGGAGTAGCTCCAGTACAATAAGCCTAGCTCCAGTACCATGTGATTAACTCCAGTACAATAAGACTAGCTCCTGTACCATGGGACTAGTGCCAGTACAATATGCCTAGCTCCAGTACAATGATGCTAGCTCCCATACCATGGGACTAGCCCCAGTACCATGGGACTAGCTCCTATACCATGAGACTAGCTCCAGTACCACAGGACTAGCTACAGAACAATAAGACTAGCTAAGGTGCAATGGGACTAGCTCCAGTACCATGGGACTAGCTCCAGTACCATGGGACTAGCTCCATTACAATAAGCCTAGCTCCAGTACCATGGAACTAGCTCCAGTACCATGTGACTAGCTCCAGTACAATGAGACTAGCTCCAATACAATCAGACTATCTCCAGTACCATGGAACTAGCTCCAGTACCATGTGATGAACTCCAGTACCATGGGACTCGCACCAGTTCCATGGGACTAGCTCCAGTACAATAAGTTTAGCTCCAGCAAAATGAGACTAGCTCCAGTACCATGGGACTAGCTCCAGTACAATTAGACTAGCTCCATAACCATGGAACTAGGTCCGGAACCATAAGACTAGCTCCAGTACCATGGGACTAGTGTTCGTACCATGGGACTAGCTCCAGTACCATGGGACTAGCTCCAGTACAATTAGACTAGCTCCAGTACAATTAGACTAGCTCCAGTACCATGGGACTACTTCCAGTACAATAAACCTAGTTCCAGCAAAATGCGACTAGCTCCAGTACAATATGACTATCTCCAGTACCATGGGACTAGCTCCAGTACAATATGACTAGCTCCAGTACCATGGGACTGGCTCCATTACAATAAGCCTAGCTCCAGTACAATGCGACTAGCTCCAATACCTTGAGACTAGCTGCAGTGGCATGGGAGTAGCTCCAGTACAATAAGCCTAGCTCCAGTACAATGGGACTAGCTCCAGTACAATAAGACTAGCTCCTGCACCATGGGACTAGCACCAGTACAATATGCCTAGCTCCAGTACAATGAGACTAGCTCCAGTACCATGCGACAACCCCAGTACAATAAGAGTAGCTCCAGTTCCATGGAACTAGCTACAGTACCATGGGACAAGTTCCATTACCATGGGACTAGCTCCAGTACAACAAGACTAGCTCTAGTACCATGTGACTAGCTCCAGTACCATGGGACTACCTCCAATACAATGAGACTAGCTTCAGTACCATGGGACTAGCTCCTGAACCATTGGACTAGCTCCAGTACAATAAGACTAGCTCCAATACAATCAGATTAGCTCCAGTATCATGGAACTAGCTCCAGTACCATGTGACAACCTGCAGTACAATAAGACCAGGACCAGTAACATGGGACTAGCTTCAGTACAATATGCCTAGCTCCAGCAAAATGAGACTAGATCCACTACCAAGGCACTAACTCCAGTACAATATGACTAGCTTCAGTACCATGGGCCTACCTCCAGTACAATAAGACTAGCTTCAGTACCATGGGACTAGCTCCATTACCATGGGATTAGCTCCAATACAATGAGACTAGCTCCAGTACCATGGGACTAGCTCCAGCAAAATGAGACTAGCTCCACTACCAAGGACAGGTTCCATTACAATATGACTAGCTCCAGTACCATGGGACTAGCTCCAATACCATGAGATTAGCTCCAGGACCATGGGACTAGCTCCAGTACAATAAGACTAGCTCCAGTATCCATGGGACTAGCTCCAGTACCATGGGACAAGCTCCAGCACAATGAGACAAGCTCCAGTAGCATGGAACTACCTCCAGGACAATAAGACTAGCTCCAGTACCATAGGACTAGCTCTAAAACAATAAGACTAGCTCCAGTACCTTGGGTCTAACTCCAGTACAATCAGACTAGCTCCAGTTCAATATGTCTAGCTCCAGTACCATGGGACTAGCTCCAAAACAATAAGACTAGCTCCAGTACCATGGGACTAGCTCCAGTACAATAAGACTAGCTCCAGTACCATGGAACTAGCTCCAGTACCATGGAACTAGCTCCAGAACCATGGGACTAGCTCCAGAACCATGGGACTAGCTCCAGAACAATAACACTGGCTCCAGTACCTTGGGTCTAACTCCAGTACAATCAGACTAGCTCCAGTTCAATATGTCTAGCTCCAGTACCATGGGACTAGCTCCAAAACAATAAGACTAGCTCCAGTACCATGGGACTAGCTCCAGTACAATAAGACTAGCTCCAGTACCTTGGGACTAGCTCCAGTACAATAAGACTAGCTCCAGTACCATGGAACTAGCTCCAGTACCATGAGACTAGCTCTGTTACTATGGGTCTAGCTCCAAAACAATAAGACTAGCTCCAGTGCTATGGGACTAGCTCCATTACAATAAGCCTAGCTCCAGTGCCATGGGACTAGCTCCATTACAATAAGCCTAGCTCCAGTACAATGATACTAGCTCCCGTACCATGGAACTAGCCTCAGTACCATGGGACAAGCTCCTATACCATGAGACTAGCGCCAGTACCACAGGACTAGCTGCAGAACAATAAGACTAGCTCAAGAACAATGGGACTAGCTCCAGTACCATGGGACTAGCTCAGACATGGGCAAACTACGGCCCGCAGGCCATATACGACACGTTAGGCTTTTTAATCCGGCCCGCCGAACTTGTCCAAATTATAGTTAAAAGCCATGGATGTGTAAAAACCTCATTCATTTCCCTTTCCACTGCAATACCATCGTTTGCCCGATAGATGGCGCACTATTCTAGCTACATTGACTTTTGTTTGAGTGTAACTTTCCAGCTGCCATTTCAACCCTTCGGT
>JAOUQX010091385.1:0-10961 GCA_028566295.1 Liobagrus marginatus
CTGCATGTATGTGTATGTGACAAATAGGATCTGAAAATGTCAGTAATCATTCAGATCTTCTATTATTATTATTATATACTATATGGCCAAACGTACAGTATGTGGATGCCTGACCAACACACTCTTACACACTAGTTGAACATCCCATTCCATGCTATAATAAGCTCCATTCTTCTGAGAAGGCTTTCACTAGAATTTGGGAGTCTTTGGGTCGAGCTCTGGAGTGAAGTCGGCATTTCAGTTCATCCGAAAGGTGTATGGTGGAATTGAGTTAGGGCTCTGTGTAGGACAGTTGAATTCTTTCATCTGTAACACACCATGTTTTTAACGACCTAGCTTTCGCTACATTAGGTCCCCAGGTTGCCTCATCAGATGGAAAGTTGAGGATATGGAACAGAATTCGGCAACCTTAAACACTCAAA
The DNA here is from genome assembly GCA_028566295.1 of Liobagrus marginatus. Lineage (NCBI taxonomy): Eukaryota > Metazoa > Chordata > Actinopteri > Siluriformes > Amblycipitidae > Liobagrus > Liobagrus marginatus. The sequence continues at coordinate 423 of JAOUQX010091385.1, forward strand.
AAGCCATTTGGAGCCGTTTCCCACAGAAACAAAAACACAGGGAGCCACAAAACCATTTTGACATCTAAAATGAAGATAACGCCGCATGTATCGTTTTTTACCTTTATGGAAAGTATAGGAAAAAACTGTAGTGTGTTGCATTTATGGAATCAATGAACTGCTACCGAGTAAAGGGAATTTTATTTCTGCAGGCAAACAAAAATATTTGGAACAGTTTGAACTAACCTTAACAAAAAAGACGCTGGGTTGAAGGTTACTTTCAAATTAAAATGTTCAATGTCTAATTGAGTCCACTTCGTATTCATGACATCAACATTTTAACTTGCCAGCTGCAGCAGACCAAAAATGCCGTCTGGTTCTGTGTTTCGTCATCATTTAATCGCGGATTTCGCAAGTCGGCAGTTATGACTCATATTTTGAGCGACAACAAAAATGAGTATTATTATTATTATTAAGAGTATATCATTATTATACTGTATATTAATAATTAAGAGCATCATAATCTTATAATTTAGAATTAAATTTAAAAAAGAACTAACTAATTCAAATCAAATAAATTTAAATTCAATATTATCTATTTTCCAAATCTCCAGGGAGCCGCAGCAGAGGGATGAAAGAGCCACGTGTGGCTCCGGAGCTGCGGGTTTCCGACCCCTGGTATAGACCTTCCTTCGTGCTTTATATGCCAATAGGATTATATATACTGTATATAATTTGTATACATGTACAATGTGTATTTATACAATGTATTTTTTACATTTTACAATGTATATTTATACAATGTATTTAAATAATATGCTGTATGTGTATATATAAGGCTTCTTGGGTGTGGCGTCTTTCTATTTGGGAAAGCGAACCAGTCTTTGATCTGTGCTACAATCCTGGATTACATTTCAGACCTTCTGTCTAACCATCAAGCTGTCAAATCCATTAACAGCAAAAACAGATATTCACGCTTTCAGCCTGTAGTATCAGCAAGGAAGTATTATCATATAGTAACCATGGCAATGCAACAAGGTCACACAGCCGGTGCATGCGACGTAGTGCTGCGTTCACCACCATCGGGGAAATTCTTGCTTGACCCAATGCAGTATCAGGGGAGAAGTTTGCACCATTGTGTGGGTTGACCACTAACAGCATATTGGTTATTTGATTGGGTGTGCCGAGGAAGGGGGTGGTTGGGTTTCTGTAAAGAGATAACGTGGAATGTCTGAGTGGGATGAAAGTCTGAAAGGTAAACCACATCAAAAGGAAGATGCCGTTTGCTCGGCACAGAGACTCTCAGATTTCTGCCAGCGCTTGTTTTGGCTTGTCTTTTTAACAAGTTATGGACTTAGTGGGAACACACAGCTGCTTTCTTTTATGTAAAGCAAGGCGAAGCAACACGAAGGCCTATATTGATAATTCTAGAACCTTGAGTTCATTTTTGTTCATACGTCAGTACCAACCCTTTCAGTTTCCTTTTATGTTCCTGCTTGTCTTTCAACGATCCATGCCCTATCCACTGCTGATTGACCTGGACCAGGTGTTTTCAGACAATCCAATGCAGGAAGATACCAATCTGTTCCCCAACTTATGAACCCCACTCATTTCAGATGGTGTTTACAGGCTTAAAATGAACTGAACACACCGGATCCAGGTAATCAGCAATAGGAAGGGAAGGGACGGTAAACCAAGCAGGACAACGGTGTTTAAAGAACATGTGTTGCCCACCCCTGGGCCAGCAGGTGTGTGTGTTCCAATCCAATCTCCAGTGTAGATCAGTACATCCCTTCTGTACAGAAATGCACGTTGTTCCAGTGTCTGCCTTTCATTCTGGTTCAGCAGTTTCCCTTTGCAGTAGGTGAATTGGCTGTTTGAAACTTTATCTTGGTGTAAAAGTATTTAAAATATGTATACATGTATGTATGTATATACGTGATGTGTATATATATATATATAATATGTATATATTATAAGAAATTGGCAAATTACCATCAGTGTGCTCTTGAGCAGGACCCTTAACCCCACTTGCTCCAAGGGTCCCGCATGCGCCGGGTAACCATATGCGGATTTGTAGCGTACGGTCAATACGTACATGACCGCGTGGGCATAAAAAATGGGAGGCATGCGGATGTCTGCAGAGAGCTTATGCGTACACACACGCCAATGACGATTTTTACGTCGCGTGTGACATAGCGGACCATCCGCACGGACACAGAAAGTATAACATAGGACATAGGCGTTACCCATGCCACACCGTTCTGTTTCGTGACGTTGTGTTTTGCCGTCTATCGCTCCCGAGTTGTTGATCTCAAGTGTTTATGTCTTGGTTTTCATGTGATATAAAGCAGCGTTGTTCAGTTTCTGACTGGAAGTCTGCTGTTAAGATTCTTGACGTAACCTATCATTTCGCACTGCAAGCCCAGGATAATATTGAAACTGTACTAAGCCTGCTTAGGAGTTTCATAACCCAGGTAATAAGCATTCCAAACTGCACTTCTAAGTTACAAGTGTGAAGCGATCCTCTTCCTGGGGTTAATGCAACGTTAACTTGGGGTTAAGTACAGTGTCCAAAGCCTATGGTCAGTTGTCTGTTCTCTCAAGTACTAGAACCAGAGTTAGATCATAATCAAGGTTTCATTTCTGTACTCGTGGTTCTCTGGTATCATGACACATGACATCATTGAAAAAAATATTTATTTTTTTTGCTTTATTCTGCTTTGTGAGTTGTTTTTCCCTGTAGGGAGTCGGATTCACTCAGAATAATTGATTCCTCGATTCCTGCTTCGAAATTACATAATCATCTCCGACATTTGCGTGTGTGTTAAGGGGCATGACAAACAGCCGGAAAGGTCTGGTGTCACACCTGTGTCTGTACTCTGGGACTCGGCCTTTATGCCTGCTGAATGCCAGATTGTCCTGGGCTTTCATAGGCACCCCAGCAAATATGTTTGACCATCTTCTGCCTCGTTTGTCAAGCTGTCTTCGGCCGGCGTGTCTCTCGGACGTTTTCTATAAAAAGCCCAAACGTAGCAGCGAGGTTGTTTTGTCAGCGCCGGATGTCAGTTCAGGTACTTGCAGTCGCAGCGTTTAAATGTCACGCCATTTTGAACAAATTGTTTCGATGCTGAACTGGATTGAACATCGATAGAGCCCCACATAGAGCTGCATCGAGGCTCAGATGTCCTCTGAAATCTGAATGGCAGATTAATTGGGAAAGGATGTTCACCCGAGACTCGTTGCTAGGTGACGCCTCATCACATTATTCTTTCGTCGAAACTTCTTTTTGAGCCGTCCTGAAATATTCTACTCAGGTTCACTCTTCTGTTCACCTACTCGTCCTTCTTGTGGCATTTACGCGATCGCGTTGCTACGGATTTTTCATTTGTTATTCAATAATATGGGTTTTACTTGTAGGTTCGCAGTACCAAAGGTAAAGGTAGTTAGTGGTGCAACGCTTTCTTTTTGCTTGCTCTTTGTCGGAGATTTGCATCTCTAGCCGAACTCTCCGACGTGGCTAAGAATAGATTCTGCGGCGTTAAAGAGAACACTGAAACGTGTAGGATGAGAAAATCAGCTTCTCTCAGAAGGACTTGGACGCTATCCCCGCTATGCCATCTCTTCAAGTCTTCACGCGTCTTTTTGATTTGTTATGCAGCTCGACGCTGGTGCTGATATTTAATTAAGTTGGCTAACATCCCAGTCCCCGGCGCCCGCACACACGCTCTCTCGCTAAGACTGTAGTAATGGGGAGCTTAGCTTAGCCTTACCTAAACGCTTTTGCTTTGTACCGTCATTTAAAGCCTTGTCAAGGGGAAAGCGACGACGTTTTCATCGGCTTGTGAAGTGACATTGCTTTAAAGTTGCTGGTACTGCTCAGGAACTAACGTTGATCTACAGACAGGCTTTTTGCCCCGTAGTGTTTTGTGAGTCAGAGCAAAGTGTAGTCGTCCTTTTCTCAGTAACCTAACGAAACGATTCATGTTAAACCTTGTGCAGGGAAAAAAGATACTTGACTTTTAAAGCACATTTTTAAACTGTTCTTTGGTTTTTCTAAAAAAAAAAAAAATAATAATAATATTATATTATTAAATAAGTTATTAAATAATAATAATAATAATACAGATACTAATTGAATTTCACGCTGACAAGAAAACAAAACTTATTTGTCAAATAAACATTTGCATACAGAAAATTGGATTTAATTGTCTGTTTTAACATTGAATTAACACGATTAATTAACAATCAAAGTTTCAAATAGAGTTTGCCATTTTTCCCCACTCAGTGCAGATTTTCAGTAGATTTGGGTCATGTGACCTCATCCAAACACAAACGGCAACAAGAGTCCTGTGCTTGCTATTGCACCAATTTAAAGTTTTCCGCCCCCAAAAAATCGAAAAATATTCCAGTTGTTTCTCAAAACTTTAAAGACAAAACACAGCAAAAACATCTTTGCCAGTGTCTATTAAAAAAAATAAAAAAAATAAACTTCCCGAAATCCTAAACGGGCTGTTTTCCTGAGTGTCATTTCCAGTTTGCAATCATTATAAAATTTAAAACATTTTAAATTGTAATAAAAATAACTCATAATATCCATGGACATTTACATGATTTTAATTAATTACATGTTTATGCAGACACAGAATCAACCAATAAATAGTAATTATTACCAAATTAGTGCCCATATACTAACGATCATTTAAGTGTTTTTTTTTTTTTTCCAGATATCGGATTTATAATATTGGCTCCACCGATGTCTGGCTGTCTATCTATCTGTCCGTGTGTCTATCTATCTATCTGTGTCTATCTATCGATCTGTGTCTGTCTATCTATCTATCTAGCTGTGTCTATCTATCTGTATCTGTCTCTCTGTCTATCTGGCTGGCTGTCTGTCAATACTGCCATTTTACTTCCTATAGATAGACAGTGTTCTGAATAAAAATACTTGTTCAGTTCAGCACTGTTGTTGTAATTGAGTCAAAAGTAAAAGTAAAACAATAAATCAACATGTCGGTTCTGCATATCAGTTATCAGTCACATGTAAATGATCAGCATCAGTTATAAAATATCAACATCGGTCAAATTCTACCGTATACTCCTCTTAGTAAGTCATCTCATCTTAATGTGACTTATTTAACTTCAGATGCATTAAACTTAGGCCTCAGTTTTGTTTTTGTTTTTTTACTTTATAACTTTTGGGATTTTTTTTTCCCTGTTCGTTATGCCACATGTCTCAGTCCCTAAATCCTCTATTTCATCCCATCTGTGCAGATTTACAGTGGCTGATTTGTCAAACACACACTGCGCCTGTCTAAAACACAGCACCAGCACAGTCCACAGGAGCTAGTTGCCATTCCAGGCTGCGGGCGGTTCTCCGACAGCTCTGACAGAAACGATTCTCCTCGGCTTTCTCTTCAATTCTCTTTCCCGTATCCAGACGTGTCCAGACTTTCTGTAAAATCCCAGACAGCGTATGCGAATCAGCAGGCCAGAGATACAATGTCCTGTGATGAGGAAGTGTGATCCATTTTAGCGGGGCATTCTAAAAAATAAATAAATGAAATTCCGAGCTATAAGGATAAACCAGAATACTGATATTTTTACCTCTACTTGTTCTTCCAGGAGGAGTCTGGTACGGTTCATTTTTCCACCAGAGGCTAAAAATGAATTAGAATAAATAGTATTTCTGTCTGTCTTCAGCATTGTGTCTTTATCATGTCTCGCTGTACAGTAGGGCGTTAATATGAAGCACATATGAGGTTTTTTCCTCTCATACCTTCTAAGGGTTAGTGTGGTTTCCTTGCCACAGTCGCCCCAGGCTTGCTCATTAGGGATTAATTCAGTTCAATTCAAATCAATTTTATTTATAAAGCACTTTTAACAATACACATTGTCCGAAAGCAGCTTTACAGAAGATAAACAGTAAGAAGAAAAAGAGAAATGTAAATGTGTGACATATTAATACAATTACATTCATTTATAAGGTTAATATATAAATCTTGAATTATTTTTTTTCTTCCTCTATTCATGTTCTGTAAAGCTGCTTTGAGACAATGTCCATTTGTTAAAAGCGTGCTACAAATAAAACTGACTTGAATTGAATTCGCCCAGAGTAAAAGGTGACGTTACACGCATTTGTACTCTCTGAGACGACCCAATGCTTGTGCATACGTATCTAAAATGGGAAATCAAACATCTTACACTGGAACACGAGGATATTCTGGAAAATCTCATGGCAGACTTTAGGTCAGAAAATTATTTGTTCGTAATGAATGAAAAAGTCCCATAAGTCGAGTTCTTTTCTAATGGTAGAGTGGCAAGCTAGCGTAATGATAAAAAGTACAGATGCTAATAATAATAATGAAGATAATAATATCTGGAGTCTCTTTATCCTTCTTAATGTTATTATTAAGCGGGTGGTATTATTAAGGTGCTTTAATAATAATAATAATAATATCTGGAGTCTTCTTAATGTTATTATTAAGCGGGTGGTATTATTAAGTTGGTTTAATAATAATAATAATAATAATAATAATAATATCTGGAGTCTTCTTAATCTTATTATTAAGCTGGTGGTGTTATTAAGGTGATTGTTAGAACAATGTTCTGTGAACAGATGGTGTTTAAAAAGATTTCTTGGTGTACATAATACAGAGACTAATGGTGTAATAATAATAATACTAATAATAATATCTGGAGTAGTAAACACACTTTTACACACTTCACGTCGCCTCCGGATCAGTCCGTTTTATTTCTCCGTAATCAAACCGACTTCCTCGTGATACTTTGGGGCATGCTGAAAAATCGTTTTGGGTTCAACCGATGAAATATTCGTGAGAGACGAATCATCTCCTTAATGATAAGATCCTCATTCAGCTGTGTCAAGCGAAGGTAGCGTGACTGGGCGCTACCCGGCAGCCGCGTTTTGTAAAAATGTTGCATGCTCACAGCGAGCCAGCAATGATAGCAAAGAGCCCTGCTGCGAGACCTGTGACTCGAGGATGCTGACGGGGAGAGCAGTTTATCTCGATGTAATTATGCAGCGCGCTTTCGTTCGCAGTTTTCCTTGATTGAAAATGATGTCAAAGCCGACTCCATCTGGCATCGTGTGCGCTCGCTCGCTCGCTCGCTCGCCTCCCTGACAGCTTCATCAGCTTGTAAATGCATTTTCCCACCCACTGACACACATCTCAACTCTATATTTATGTGTAGATCTCTTTTACGTATCCGTCCCCTCATGGCAGCATGCCTCTCTCTCTCTCTTTCTCTCTCTCTCTCTCTCTCTCTCTCTCTCTCTCTCTCTCGCTCAACCTGTAGTTGTAAAAAGCTTTGTTTGTCCCATGCTTGTTTCGTCTGGCTTTGACCAGTCTTGGTTTCATGCCGGTTCACCAGGCGTGTTCGGCCAATCGGAGGCTGGGACATACCATCTAAAATGAGGGTGGTGTGGGGGAGTGGTTTCTCCCAGCAGCTGATAGACTGAACACACCTGATCCAGATAATTAGCAGTGGGTAGGACCGAGGTGGTAGACAAGCAGTTAAAATGCTGTGTTCACTCCATATCGTTATTACCGTAATTACAATATTCCAACTTGGAGTTTTCCGAGTGCTACGGCTTGTACCACATGACCGCTGCAACTCATGCAGACGCAGGGGGAAATGGCGGTGCTTCCATTACTATGATGTAATTAAGCAGTTATATTTGTATTTATATTTTAATTTGTTTTAAAACTTGCGTAATTGACTTTTGCCAACGTAGACGTAGTCATATGTTCAAGTAATGAACATAAACGAAAGACATTGTCGCACAGAGTTAGATATCTAGGATATCCATGACCATCTAAAGAATTATATTTGTAGTAGTAGTAATAACAATAATAATAATAATAACGCATTTGCATAACCATTCTTACATGTATTGTGTTTATTTGTTAGTATTTACTTAAATTAGTGTGTGTTTTTAGCATGTATACATCTGATATTATTTTCGTTATTGCGTTTATTCTGTATTCTTGGAGTTCTATGTTCATTTTGCCGACTGTCGCTATAGAAACGGATAATGCCCAGTCTGAGGAAGTGAACAGCACCGGGCTGAATCTCACCATTACAGTAATCACAATATGGTAATAGCGATATTATTATTATTATTATTATTATTATAAATGCAGCAAAAGTAGTTTAAAGAACATGCGATGCCCATCACTGCCAGTCATCCTTGTGATGGGGACATGCAAACGCTTTTATGTTACATTAGGAGATGCTTCATAGATCCCCCCCCCCCCCTGAAATCTCATCGCTCTCAAGCACAGCAAACTGCTTTTTAAAAAAGTTTTTCTCAAGGATATTTCTGTAAGTAGATTTTCATGTTAACTGGAACAAAAACTCTACTCGGTATCTCCGTGCACACATTTCAACCGCTGCTAATTACTTTATGGATAAAGGTGCACCTTAGAGTTTAGTGAAAATAATTACTGTAATTAGCGCTCCCAGTAAAGCTCGTTAAAGTCAGCTTTCTGAGTCACATGCCTGACAGATCATGGGGTCCTGTGCACCTGCTCGCTCGCCAACTCTATTTACAATTACGCCATTTGGGCAGACGCCGTCATCCAAAGCGACTTGCATTCATCTCTTTTTATTTATTTTTTAATCCAGCTGAGCAGTTGAGGGTTAAGGGAATTGAACTTATGATCTTCTGTCCAGCAGAACACCCAAAATTGCACATTAAACTGAATTTGGTTTGATCTTATCCATTCAATAACCTTTCTGTACAATATGAATGGCCAAAAACGTGTCCGCATCTAATTAAGTATATTTTTGCTGACCATTTCCCAAATTTAGTCTTTCCTTCCTGTTATAATATGCACCATATGTCTCTTCTGGGAAGTCTTTTTTACTAGTCGTAGACTTGCGCTGGAGATTTGTGATCATTCATTGATTTGACCACCATTAATGACATCAGACAGTATTATGTAAGAAGTCTCCTGTTTTAATTCATCCGAGTTCTTCCACTCCAACTATGACACAATGTGTCTTCATGGGCTTTGTGCACAGGGGCATTGTCATGCTGGAACAGTGTTTGGGTCTCTTCCTGTGACGGAATGATGTAATGCTATAAAAAACAAAGACGTTCTGTACTTCTAAATTTCAAATTCAGTACTCCCAGTTGATCCGAACTAGTTTAGGCATGTGGTGTAGTGCATTATTTACTAATAGGTTGAATAAAGTGTACCAATTAGATCAAATCAAATTACCTGGAAGCACTCACAATGCAGCGTTGTAATGGCGGTCTCGTAAATAACTCTCAAAGCTGCCACAAGATGGTGCCATAAATCGGCAGATTCGATATTACAAAACCGATATTTGATAATACAAAAAAAAAACAGGTTTAAATTTATCGGGGGAAAATATTGGTAAATCGAGTATCTGTTGATCGAGTTATCAGACTGCCTGTCAAACTTCCTGTCCGCTAAAGATCACAAGATCACACGAACAAGCCAGGAGACTGTTAGAACAATGTTTGGTGAACAGATGAGGTTAAAATGGGAGATTTTAGGTTTAACTGAGCAGCATTATATTGGGACAAAAGAAAGCATTGTGTTCCATCTGTAAAGCACGGTGGTGGTGGTGGTGGTGGTAGTATCATCAACGAATTCTAAATGATAGCAGCTATTTCTACAATGTCAACAAAAACGTTTGGGGAAAGAAGCACCTATAGGTGGGGCGGGGAGCTTATATATAAGGTTCAACACGTCACTCTTTCACTGTCTTTCAGCTGACTTCTACTGTTATTATTGTCACGAAGCCCCGACTGATAAGAGCCCAGCTGTAATGGCTCTGAGATCAAAGGGCGTGATTACACCGTCCCTGCCCAGAGCGCTGTCGCGGGTTTGTTAAGTCCAGGTTCTGTAAGGTTTCAGGTCAGCCCGCCTGCCAAAGTCTGTGCGCTTCAAGATAAAAACACCGCGCTAAAGTAGTTGGTCAACTCGGTCAAATTGAGATCTCCAGATGAATTAAATAACATATAATTTCAGCACCACACAACTTTAAATCTGAACACACCCACGTTTTCTTTTTAAGGTTGGACGTTATTTAAATAATGACCTCGCTCTGAACCATTGCAGTGGAAAAAATACTTGCAAAGAAATATCAGCCAAGGTTTGTGTACATAAGAGGCGGTGTCTAACCTCCAGGATACGCAGGTGTGTACGGTGTGTGTGTGTGGTTAGCGTTTGTCGACTTTGGGGTGTACTAGCACGCTAGCAAAGAAAAGCGCTATTGTTTTTCTGTCGCTGATCAAAAGAAGTCCCCAGTGTGTTGGCTTTAGTAGAGTAGAGTTCCACACACAACAGAAAGTTGAGTTTAGTTGAGTTAATAAACACAAGGGTCCATAAACGTGTGATGTTATAATGCCAAATTACGCCAACACAACTCGATTATTGTAAACTCCACTCTCATGTCTGTGGAGTTGGAGTTAAATCTTTGTGTGAGCTTTTATTTATTAGCGTCTGTAAAAAGCTGTGTGTGTGTTGGGGGGGGGGGGGGGGCGCGGGCAGTAACGAC
>JAOUQX010091404.1:0-10959 GCA_028566295.1 Liobagrus marginatus
ACCTCTCTCTTGAACAGTCTGTAATCCCAGCGTGCTTCAAAAAATCCATCATTGTTCCTGTCCCAAAGAAACCCCAGTCATGTGATGGATGCATAGTGGACCTTAAAAGTAACGTATGTCTTTACTAAATTTCCAAAGGCTTTTAGAATCAGCGATCACCAACTGCACTACTGTCACGCCCACGGATTATATCCGGTTGGTCGCTAGAAGGCGGCATCGAAAAACTGTTCAAAACGGGCGTGGACTATGTGTTTACATGTGTGTGCACTTCCCACCTGTTCTCTCTACTTATTCCACATGCCTGCAAACACTCTCCTCATCACCACACAGAGTATAAATACCCCTCACTCTTTTCCCTCTGTGTGTGCCATTGTCAGTGTCATGTTTCATGGCATTGCTTGTTGGTTTGTGCTTAGTGTATTAAGAGTTTTGTGTTAAAGAGCTTTCAATAAAGAAGCCATGTATTCTGCATATGCATCTGGGCACCGTTACTGCCGCAACTCTGCTAGCCAGGCAACAAAGAATGACACATACGTAAAGACGCAGAAGAACGCTGAGGATCGAGCGTGGGAACACATCTTGTTCCACTGGGATGCCTCACCTAGACCCAGCCTGTTCGAGATGGAGCACGCCTATGCTTTCACAAGGTTGGCGAGTCGCTCAAAACCCTTTGGCTCCAGCTCATCAAAAAATGGTACACCATTACAGGCACAGTGGATTAAGAAGAAAGCAGGAAGCGTGCGACCCACTCTGGGTAGATCCACAGTATGATCCAGAGTGGGAAAATATCTTCATCCTCACCGAGTCGGTGGTGCTTTCTGCACGAGCCAGCACCGGCATAGACACCGACAGAGGCATGCCGCCGAGCCGGCTGCCTGGTTCTGCGGAGTAGGTTCGAACTGGTAGCTGTCTGAGGACGATTTGCTGCAGAGTGAGCCGGATTACGAGCTCAGTGACGTTAACATCAACCCGTATTTGGAGCGCTACAGAAAATGAGCAGGTGCCTGATTTATCCCCAGCTCCGCGTGGAGCCATGGAGCTCAGCGTGTGACGGAAAACTTTTGCATCCTGTTTGAGACTGTGTCATCGGATTCATCCGACGACGAGGATTATCGCCCTGCTCCTGCAATCCAGCCTCGATGCCACCGGCAACGAAAGCCTCACACTCGGCAGACCAAAGCTCACAAGCCACGCCCCTCCAGTACACTGAACCGGCCACTCCCGCAGAGCGTGTGCATGGTGTGAGACAGCCTGTTGGCTGTCTAGCATGCCTGAGCCAGGGAGAACGAAATGTGGAGGTCTACATTGCAGTTGTAACATCGAGTCCCGCGCCTGAGTATTGAACCGGCCACTTCCGGCTAAAGCACTTCCGGGTTACACACTATAAACAGAGTGCTCACGAAGAAGACTTTGCAAAAAATAGTTTTGCTCCATGCTAACTTACCAAACCGTTTTGCGATCCCATGCCCATTGTTTCACGAGTGTTCATTCTCCGGACTTATTTACGTTTAAACGCGATATGCACGTTGGATTTGTATCTCCGATCACGCTACGATCTTCCAAGCCAAAGGACCTGTTTGCGTACGCTTCTGCACCATCTTGGAAAGGTTTACTAAACCCGTGTGCCTCCGCGATTGGATCCGCATCAAACAAGTAAGAACGTTTACTACATTCAAGAACGTTACAGAATATTTTGCCTAGTTATGGATCCAGCGGATTTTGCAAAAATGTGTGCCGCCTTTGGGGAGATGGCTAACATGGTACGGGAATTACAGGCTCAAGTCGCCACACTATCAGCGGCACAGAGGCCACCCCCCCAAACAGCAGCTCCTGCTATCGCTGCACCGCCTAAGCCTGTTAAATTCTATCTGCCCGAAAAATATGATGGCTCCCCTGATGAGTGTAAAGGGTTTTTGCTGGGCAATCGCGGTCTGGGAGACCAACGAGCAGGTTCACAGTAATTATACGTACTTTACGCAGCTCCTTAAAGACGTGTTTCACTACCCAAAGGGGGGAAGGACACTCTCGCCCAGTTGCTCCAGTTCTGCCAGGGCAACCGTCCTGTGTCGGAATACGCCATTGAATTTTGAACCCTGGCGGCATCGAGTGGGTTTAATGACGTCGCCCTGAATCAAATTTTCCGTGTCAGCCTGAACTCACGCCTACGTTTGGACCTAGTGGTGAAGGGGGAGAGTCTGGATTTTCCATAGTACATCACTCTCACCATCAAGGTGGATAACATGCTCCGGTCCGAGCCAGGCTCCCACGCCGCCAGTGCCAATGGATCCCGCCATCCCATGAAAATACAGAGGAACCCATGCAGATTGGACGAGCGCACATCACTCAGGAAGAACAAAGGAAACGCCAGCTCCAAGGTCTGTGTTTCTATTGTGGTGTAGCAGGACACTGCTGCTCCCGGTGCCCGGCCAAGATCACCGGCACCACCAGCACCACCCAACGGGTGAGTCATAGTTCTAATATCCTCAGGGCGGGGAAGTTATTATCGGTACCAATATGTCTAACTATGGGTGATCATAATCTCTCACTTTCAGCGCTAGTGGACTCAGGAGCCATAGTTAATGTCATTCACCAGGACCTAGTTACCAGGCTCAACATTCCCACGATCCGGTGTGACCCCCCCATCACGGTCACAGCGGTGGATGATGGCCCCATCAGCAAACGCCGCATCACCCACCAAACTCAACCCATTCACCTCCGGACAGGTCTATTTCACATGGAAACAATCTCCTTTTACATCATCTCCACCCCTCGGAACCCAATCATTCTGGGCTACCTTTGGCTGACCACTCACAATCCCCAGTTTGCCTGGAAAGAGAGGGAACTGATTTCATGGTCCACCAACTGCCAAGCTCATTCTCTGGACCTGCCTCCCAAGGTCTCCATCCACGCCACATGCATTCACCAGGTCCCAAGTCCTTTACCAAATAATGTCCCCAGGAATTCAACGACTTGGCTGAGGCGTTCAGTAAGGAAAAGACCACCACACTGCCCCCACACAGACCATGGGACTGTGCAATAGATCTCTTCCCCAATGCCTCCCCCCTAAAGGCCGGGTTTACCCTCTATCCGCCCCAGAAACCCAAGCCATGTAACAATATGTCAAGGAGGCCTTGTCTTTTGGCTTCATAAGGTCACCCACTTCCCCCGCCGCGCCGGGCTTCTTTTTTGTGGAGAAAAAGGACGGAGGTCTCTGGGCCTGCATCGTTTATTGGGCGCTCAACGCCATCACAGTCAAAAACTGTTACCCACTGCCCCTCATCCCCCCTGCACTGGAACAGCTGAGAGAGGCTCGATATTTCACCAAATTGGACCTCCGATCCGCCTATAACCTGATACGGATCAGAGAAGGGACGAGTGGAAGACCGCGTTCCTCACCAGCAGGGGCCACTATGAATAGCTCATAATGCCTTATGGGCTAGCTAATGCTCCTTCAGTGTTTCAGGCCTTCGTTAACGAGATTTTTACAGACGTATTGGGCCGGTATGTGGTGGTGTACATTGACGACATTTTAATTTATTCACGGACATGGGAAGAACACGTTCCACAACTCAGGACCGTATTTGTCATGCCTCCTAGAAAATGGCCTGTACGTCAAGGCGGAAAAATGTGAATTCCACACAACCCACACCACATTCCTGGGATACCAGATCATCAGGGCTGGGGTCGTGATGGACGATGCCAAAGTGAACACAGTGCTGGACTGGCTGGCACCCAGAACCGTGAAGGAGCTGCAGAGGTTCCTGGGCTTTGCCAATATTTACCGGAGGTTCATTTGAACCTTTAGTACCGTGGCCGCTCCGGTCACCGCCCTCCTCAAGGGGAAACCACAGAAGCTCAACTGGACCCCAGAGGCTGCTGCTGCCTTCCAGCAGCTCAAAACACGGTTCACCTCAGCACCCATCCTTTAACACCCGGACCCCCACCACCCCTTTGTGGTGGAGGCCGACGCCTCCGACTGCGGCATCGGGGCAGCCCTCTCCCAGTGCCAGGGGTCCCCAGGCAGACTACATCCGTGCGCCTTCTTTTCACGGAAACTATCTCCAGCTGAATTAACTATGGGATCGGGGATAAGGAGTTATTGGCAATCAAGGCCGCACTCGAGGAATGGTGGCATTGGTTAGACGTGGCAGCACACCCATTTCAAGTCATCACTGACCACAAGAACCTAGAGTATATTAAAGGCGCCAAACGATTGAACCCCTGTCAATTTGGGCTCTATTTTTTGCCAGGTTCAACTTTACAGTCACTTATCGCCCTGGGTCAAAAAATAGCAATGCTGACGCTCTCTCTTGCCTCTATGACCCCCTGGCTCCCCAGCACACTCAGAGACTGTCCTGCTGCCCACCATTGTTCTTGCCCCCATTCGGTGGGACCTCATGGCCGAAATCCAGCAGGCCCAGCAAACAGAGCCGGCCCCACCAGAATGCCCCATGGGCAAAGTGTATGTGCCAGCCCAACCTCGGCCCCACGTAATGCAGTAGGTGCATACCTCACCTGCCTCTGGGCACCCAGGCATCACTCATTCCACCACCCTAGTCAGAAACCCGTTTTGGTGGCCCTCCGTGGCAGCAGACATCCAGGACTATGTAGCGGCGTGCTCAGTCTGCGCACAAGCACAAACCCCATGGCAGTTGCCGGCAGGGCTACTAGAACCATTGCCCATCCCCCGACGCCCCTGGTCACATTTGTCCATAGATTTCCTCTCAGACCTCCTTGAGTCTCATGGTCACACCACTGTCATAGTGATCCTTGACCCATTTTCAAAGTCATAATCCCAGTGAGGAGCTTGCCCACAGCCATGGAAACCGCCCAGGCTCTCTTTGATCATGTGTTCCGGATCTACGGCCTGCCCGAGGACATTGTCACAGACCAGGGCCCACAGTTCACCTCTCGGGTTTGGAGGGCTTTCTGTATCACTCTCAACATCAACATCAGCCTCACATCAGGCTACCACCCCCAAGCAAATGGCCAGGTGGAACGCCTTAACCAGGAAATCGGACGATATTTACGTTCGTACTGCAGCCAGGACCAGCAACAGTGGAGGGTGTTCCTGCCCTGGGCAGAATACGCCCAGAATTCACTCACCCACAGCTCTACCGGCCTGACTCCACTCCAATGCGTCCTAGGTTACCAACCCCCGCTGTTCCCATGGTCAGGGTAGCATTCGGACGTACCCTCAGTGGACGAATGGATCAGGAGGAGTGAGCAGGTATGGGAGGGTGCCCACGTCCATCTACAATGAGCAGTTCATCACCAGAAAATTCAGGCTGATTGGCGTCGACAATGCCATCTGGAGTACCAGCCAGGCCAGCTGGTGTGGCCCTCTACGCGCAACCTCTGGCTTAGGTTACAGAGCTGGAAGTTCAGCCCCAGGTACATTGGTCCCTCCAAGATCCAAAAACAAATCCACCCTGTCACGTATCGGCTAGAACTCCCGCCTAACTACCGCATCTTCCCCTCTATTCATACTTCCCTGTTAAAACCGGCTAATGGTGCACCAAGTACGGGGCCCCCAGGCTCGGACCCACCGCCACCACTGGAGTTCGACAGAGCCCCGGCCTACCTAGTGAGAGAAATCCTGGACTCACGCAGGAGGAGGGGCCATCTGCACTATTTGTTGGACTGGGAGGGGTACGGTACAGAAGAACGATCATGGGTCCCCAGTAGGGATATACTAGACCCATCTTTGATCCCGGGCTTCCATGCAAGACACCCCGGCCGCCCAGCACCTAGGCCCAGGGGACGCCCCAGAAAGAGAACACCCGGAGGTGTTCTTGAAGGGGGGGATTCTGTAACATCGAGTCAGGCTCCCCACCAGCAGAGGGAACCCTTGGAACTTGAAGGAACTTGTAGTAAATTAGATGAGGAAAACTAGTCAATGTAACGTTTTTGGAAGGAAGACAGACAGATATGAGGACCCAGGTGCAGATCGGGCTTTTATTGTGAGCATTTTTAGAAAGTCACACAGTGAAGTAGCAGTGGCAGTGGTGAGCCTGTGGCGTGGAACGGCACAAAGGCGCTTGGAAATGTCCATCCTGATGCAGCGGCACAGATCAAGGAGCTTTATAAAAGAAATAGCAGAAAATGTCAGCAACGGCTTGGTATAGTTCCGGCAAACAATACTTCGTGTTCCTCTGTTGTTGTCGTGCTGTGTATATATCCCGGGACCCGGAAGTGGAACAACGCGGTGAACGACTAGACCGGATGTGACGTCGGCGGTGAACTGGAAGTGGTTAGTATTCCGGTGAACGGTCCCACGATGTTACAGTATCCCCCCCTTCAGGGACACCTCCGGGTGTCCGCTTTCTGGGACG
This sequence comes from Liobagrus marginatus, assembly GCA_028566295.1. Taxonomy (NCBI): domain Eukaryota; kingdom Metazoa; phylum Chordata; class Actinopteri; order Siluriformes; family Amblycipitidae; genus Liobagrus; species Liobagrus marginatus. The sequence continues at coordinate 6,336 of JAOUQX010091404.1, forward strand.
GCCCCTGGGCCTGGAGGCCGGGTGACCAGGGTGGTTCTGGTGAAATTTCGCTGATCAGGGAAGGGTCCAGGATGTTGCTGGCCGGGACCCAGGACCTCTCCTCTGGTCCGTACCCCTCCCAGTCAACCAAGTACTGTAGGCACCCCTCCTGTCTGTGGAAGTCTAGGATTCAGTCCACTAGGTAGGCCGGGGTCCCATTGATCTCTAGGGGGGGTGGGGGCAAACCGCTCAAGGTTCCCACACCCTGGGGCCCGTGGGCGGGCTTTAGCAGTGACATGTGGAAGGAGGGGGAGATGCGGTAGGCAGCAGGCAGCTGGAGGCGGTAGGTCACTGGATTTACCTACTTGAGGATCTTGAACGGCGAGCCACACCCGCTGTCCCGGGTGGTAGTCTCAGTGCCGGCCTGTGTCTGTCTGCCTTGATCTTCTGGGCCCGGATGGCCCACCAGAGCCGGACATGCGCCCCCTCCCACACCTGTTCGCTTCTGTGCATCCAGTCGTCCACGGCCGGGACCTCCGACGGCTCCCCGGACCAGGGGAACAGCGGGGGCTGGTACCCTAGGACGCATTGAAAGGGGGTCAGACCTGTGGATGTGTGAGGGAATTTTGCGCATACTCAGCCCATGGCAAGTAGGTGCTCCACTGGTCCTGCTCCCGGCTGCAGTAGGCCCGCAGGTAGCTTCCAAGCTCCTGGTTCAGCCGCTCTACCTGCCTGTTTGCCTGTGGATGATAACCAGAAGTTAGGCTGACATTAACATTCAGATGCTTACAAAAGGCTCTCCTTGGGAGGTGAACTGGGAGCCGTGACAATGTCCTCTGGGAGTCCGTACACCCTGAATACCTGGTCGAAGAGGACCTGAGCGGCCTCCAGGACCAAGGGGGACTAGGCGGCATGCTTTAGAAAAACGGTCGATAATCATGGTATTGAGCATGGGTATGAGCAGGGGCTCTAGTAGGCCCGACGGGGCAGATCGGGCGGTTCTAGACTGGGCGCAGGGGTGGCAGGTGGCCATGGGTATCCTTGGCGAGGGAAGGCCACCAAAAGGAGCGTCTGAGCAAGGCTATAATGTGATTGACGCCGGGGTGCCCGGAGGCGGGGGAGCTGTGCACCCGTTCTAAGATTCTGGGTTGGAGGGTGTGGGGATGTATACCTTGCCCGCAGGGCAGCCGGGGGGAGCGGCTCCCTGCAGTGGGTGGCCCGGACCTCCTCCATGATATCCCACTGGGCCAGGGCGAGGACCATGGCGGGCGGGAGGATGGGTGGGGGGAACTCCTGAGACTCCGCTGGGTCGTGGAGGTGGGACAGGGCGTCGGCCTTGGTGTTCCTGGATCCCGGGCGGTAGGAGACCGAAAATTTGAACCAGGTGAAGAAGAGGGCCCACCTGGCCTGCCATTGGTTCAGGCGCTTGGCCTCCCTGATGTATTCCAGGTTCTTGTGGTCGGTCAGGACCAGGAAGGGGTGTCGGGCCCCCTCAAGCCAGTGCCTCCATTCCTTCAACGTGGCTTTGACTGACAGCAGTTCTTTATTCCCAATGTTGTAGTTGGCCTCGGCTGGACTCTTCAGGTGGAGCTTCGCCAGGGACCCATGACACTGGGAGAGTACGGCCCCTATGCCACAGTCAGAGGTATCTACTTCCACTATGAATGGGAAGTCGGGGTCAGGGTGCTTCAGAACGGGGGCTGAGCTGAACCGGGCCTTCAGTTGGACGAAGGCAGCCTACTGATGTTACAGTCAAAAGTACATATAAATGTCACGTGGTAAATTAGAGAAGAAAACAAAGTAAAAAAGAGTGTTAGATATTTTTCTAAACCAAAAAGAGGAATATAAGTGTTTGCTTAATCCGCCCAGAAGACAGTAAGAGATAGTATAAAAAGCTCAGGCACATCTTCTCATTTGGAGTTCATTGCCTGGCAGAGAATCTGATGTTCTGCTTGCTTGTGCAGTGGCTTCCCGTAAGGAAGCTGACATTAGGAAATAGCTCGGTTTGTACATCGTATCTGAGGGGAGAAGATTTGTTATTTTCACTTTGTATTGCTAATGTTTTGTAACTTTTTATATGTTATCATTTAATAAATACAAGGGACTCCCATTGCGAGTTATCCTTTAAAATGCAACCAAGTATTTTGTGCCTTCTCCTTTTAAGAACATGCCTGAAAAGGTATACCTCAGTATAAGTTAATTTATAGAACTTAGTTGAAAAGAAGAAGACCTTTTTTCACACGGTTCTACAAGAAGAGGATTTCTCCATCATCAGTTCTTCACATCAAAGACGTCGGTGAAAAGACAAACATCTTTAGCATGGGCCTACATGAGGAAGGAGACTTCTCTACCAGCAGTTCTCCACACCCAGAAAATCCAAAGTGGATGGGATAAGTTTGTTTATCTATTCCAAGATTTCCCAAAAGATCTGCGATCTTGCAAATAGTTGTTATTCCAGTCATATTATAAGGTTAATAGGTTGGAATTTCATACCTTGGGAGGTGTATTATACGTGGTTATTTTGCATCTCAACACTAATTAAACTACAACTGACACGCACACACACAGCTGATTCCGATTCAGCTTGATAGACACAGACTATAAAGAGCAAGCACACAGAATAGTCTGTGTCTGTCCTTAATGTTCGAACCGGTTTTGCAACGCGTAGTTTGAGTTTTGGTTTGAGTGTTTATGTTCTGTTGAATTGCGATTGCCTCGCCTCAGCTTTGTTATTGTCGCGACACTCATCGCTCAACATTACAGATTACAGTAATAATTGTCTTTTTAACTAATTAACGTCTTCTTATGAAACATCTTGGATGAAATCCAGCCTATAGTGTGATGGTTTAGAGATGGGCTCATCTGTCTGCTGAATACTGTAAATGTAAATTAAATAGTTTTTGGAACATAAATGATCCATTCATCCATCCCAAAGCTTAACTTCATTTATACAAACTTGCTGCATGGAAAGTTACATTTTGCTTCATATGGTTAATATAATGCTGACATATTTTAAATATATACAGTATATTTGGTGTGTCCAGAACATAATGAGTGATATTTTAAAAATTCTTTCATCTAAAAATGCAACATTTACCTCCTTCAAAATAAGTACATAGTGAGTGCATACAACAGTCCCAGTATTTTTTTTCCAGTCTTCATAGCATCCCTGAAAGTCTTCAAGTGGGATGGCATTCAGAGCTTGCATAGTTATACACTTAATCTTTCCGATTACGAAAAAGTTGTAAGGAGCCAAGTCAATTTAAGGGCTGTAGGGTGTATGGGTCTTTGGTATGGTGTCTTTCAGCCAAAAACGTTGACAGCCTGTGGCTTGGTGCATTGTTGTCATAACAGATGCAAATTGAGCCGATCTCGCTATGCACACGAAAAAAATCTTGTTCAAGAACTTCCAGGCAAAATCTATGATTCACAATTTGACCAGTAGGTACAAATTCCTTACATACAATTCCACATGAATAAAAAAACTATGATTTGGCTTGATTTGCTCATTCAAGATTTCTTAATCCTTGCTGATATGAGTGTGTGCTATCTGACACTATGTTTTTATCTGTGGATTGTGCTCAAACACCCAGTTTTCATATCCCTTGATCACTCAACTCAAATCAGGCTCTCCAAACAGGAGAACAGGTCTTGGCAAATGAGTTGGCAGTGTTCCTTCTGATCAGTTTAAAAGTTCTTTGGAACAAGATTTGCACCCACTTTTCTCATGGTCAAATCCACAGCTTGACTTGGTAATTCCTGTTTCCTCTGCAATCATTCTGCATCCACTTGTTTGTCTTCAACGCATTCTTGCCCTTCCTTGAAGGCCTTGGGCAGTCGGAAAATTTGTGCAGATGATGTCCAGCTTCTCCATAAGCGTTTCTGAAGATCTTTTTACTCAATTTCCTACAAAATGTTATCACATACTTATCATTTATTACATGTTATCCCATTTTCTAATAAGAGGCACTTGAACAGGGTGTCACAAAAAATAATGCCTCGACTCTGACAGGGCTGGAATGCCACTGAAAAGTGCCCAGCTTCTCCCATCACAGAGTCCTTCTTGGGCATAGGAAGTTCAATCTCATTGCTCATCACCTCATATTCTTCGTATGAATGCCAGTTATTTCTTCAATTTCTTTAAAAAAACAGGAAGTCCAGAAATTGACTTACCATATAGCCAAGGAGAAGGTCAAATAAGTCTGTAAGGACTCAAGATTTGCGTTATAAGTTATAAATATATAAAAAGTTATAAATATAAGATTTACAATCTACTGTGGTTTAAAAATGTTTCAGGAAAAATATAAACATACCTCAAAGGTCTTGTGTGTGCTGTTTATATGATCGTCTGTGACTTTTCCACAAAAAACATGGTTTAGTTTAGCTACCAACTGACACATTAATTCATTCATTAATTCATTGATAGTTTACCACTCATCCTGTTCAGGGTCTGGAACCTATCACGGGTGGGGTATACCTTGGACAATCGCCAGTTAATCGCAGGGCTAACACTTATACTAACACTAGCCGGACTGGCTAGCGCCGAACAAGGGGTGGGCACAAATAGTAAAATACTTTAATACTGCTTATATTATTATTACTACACGTGTACATGTACATTATTAATACACGTGTGTGTGTATAT
>JAOUQX010091460.1:0-10955 GCA_028566295.1 Liobagrus marginatus
TCGCCAAAGATTTTCACTATATGCTGTATTGCACAATGTATATGTGACCAATAAACTTGAACTTGAACTTGAACATTTGAGCAACCATTTTAGTACATCTTCTCAAGAAACAATACTAAAATGAAACTTTGATATATTTTAGAGTAGTCTGTCTGCTACTTGTCTGAGTATAGATTTACTGTCCTCTGAAATTAACTTTGTATACCGCCATTATTGTCAAAATAACTGACAACAAATGTGATTACCGCCTAAGTGAACATGTCAACTGTGTGTTTAAAGTGTCAATATTTTGTTGTAGCACCACTGTTATCTAGCACTTCGTTAATGGAATTTACCAGAGCTGCACAGGTGGTTGCTGGGATGCTCTTCCCAGCAACAACCTCCATACTCCATTACTGAGCTGCTGGATGTTAGATACATGGCACCTCTATACCTTCCGCTTGAGCATGCCCGACAGCTGCTCAATAGGGTTCAGGACTGAAGACATACTTGGCCACTCCATACTCCATGCCACTGCGTCACCTTCCTCAGCGAGTCAGTTCTAATGTTTGCAGTGTATTTAGTTACCAAGTTGAAATCTGTTGTTCGGCCTGATTTCTGAAGGGAGATTACACAATTCTGTTTACGAAGGTATTAAGAAAGGAAATTCAAAGTTTTTGTCACATGTACATTATACTTGGTACAACATACAGTGAAATGCTTTGGCGACCGACCGAAAGTTTGCTGTAATGTGGGGGGTGAGGGAGAGAAGGAAATTGTAGAAGGGGGTTGCATGTAATTACTATTTGCAATAAGTACAGTGATTTCTAATTACAGATGTACATTTCTATGCAGTATATGTATGTCAATAGTATATACTAATAATAATAATACTAAAAATAGTACTAATAATATAGTCTACTGGAATATATCAAAAGTATATATACCTACTATAATATACTATAAATTTGCATTGTACGTATACATTCTATACATAATATACTATAATATGCAGTGCATATACATATTATACTGCAACATGCAGTGTACGTATACATTCCATACATCATCTACTATTAATATATACAGTGTATATACATACTATACTGCAATATGCCGTGTACGCATACCTCCCATACATAATATACTACAATATACAGTGTACATACATACTATCCTGCAATATGCAGTGTATGTGTACATTCTGCACATAATTATGAAGCTGTGACTGTCTGATTTCTTTCAATACGGCAAATAAGGAAACATAAGGTACTTTAATATTATCTAGAATATGGTCTTTGTCCTAGTAGATTGTAGTTCAAGCTGGACAAATTTATCAAGGACGAGCATGTTGTTAATTTCTCTCATGTCTCTCCCTTTCTCTTTTTCAGGTTGTACGTGTCCCCAAAGAAGCAAGTACAGACAGAGCAGGGCCTGGAGTCCCCTCTTAAATGGTGCCGGAAGGTGCTCGATCACCCGAGTCCGGAGACCGAGGTGGCTTGCAGAACGCTTCTGAGCCGTCTGGATCAAAGTATGCATTACACACCATGACATGTGCTCACGTTTATTTCTAGACAAGCACACATTAATGCACAAAAAAGCATGACTGACACATGGAACAGGGGCTGAAATAAAAAAAAAAAAGAAATGCAGTTTGATTTCAAGAAACCGATCTTAACAATAAAGTGCCATCAGTTCAGCTCATGTGAAGTTATTACCCTACACAGATACATAAAGGATCGGAAAGAGTAACCATTCTGTACTGTCTGTCTGTACAGTGAGTTATTTAATGTTTTGTTTTGCTACATGGGTGGGTGGGTGTGTATGTGTGTTTTACAGTGTCCAAGTTACACAATCTTAATGCTATTGCCTGTTGTACTGTACTTAGTTTTGTTACTGACTCCTTATGGCTTTTCACACTTAAACTAGCACACTCAAACTGTTGCCTCAAAACTGGAAGCACAAAGTTGTCTAGAAGGGCTCTACATGCTGGAGCATTATAAGTTACCATATCTGCTACAGCCTGATAATGTCATTGTACACAAGTAAGGCAGTTTTTAAATGTTTTTATTTTTTATTATTCACCGTTTTTCTTTAAATCAATTTTTTATTTTTTATTATTCACCTTTTTTCTTTAAATCAATTTTTTTCTTTTTTCTGTGAAGCTGCTTTGGGACAATGTCTATTGTTAAAATTACTATAGAAATATAATTGAATTGAAAAGTGAACTCTTTAGATGAACTAATAAACTGGCTGCACACCAGACCTCACTCGACATTGGAGCCTGAACTCACTAATACTATTTTGGCTCAATCAACTAATTGCCAAAACCACACTCCAAAGTGGCAAAACTTGTGAGAAACGTGGAAGTTTGTATAACATTAGAGGGTTCATGTACAGATGAGACAATTAAAAATGTACCATTTTAAGAAGAGAAATAGGGCGTTTGAAATTGATGGGATCAATCAATGTTGAGACAGGAGTAACAAAAAGCTTGAAAAGTACCGTATTGGCCCAAATATAGCACAACTTCGAATATAACACGACCCCCAATTTTTCCAAAATCATTTCAAGAAAACAGTACAAAGACTGTACTGAATAGTGGAGTTAGACTATTAAACAGTTTTTCACCAATTCTGTATTAAGGATTTTTTTGGGAAGTGGTAGCTCAGTGGTAAAGATGTTTGAGTGTTCTAATGTTGGAGTGCTGATCGCAAGATGCCGCTGCTGGACCCCTGAGCAAGGCCCTTAACCCTAAATCGCTCAGTAGTATATTTGGGCAATTGTAAGTTGCTCTGGATAAGGGCATCTGTCAATTCTTTGAAATGTAAATGTGAAATGTCTTTTATTTTATTTTTTTTAAAATACTAGCTGGCTTTACAGGCCCAGATCCTAACATGCGTTTTTGTTGAACTGCTATTGTATGTTGTCTTCTCCCAATTTCTGAGGGAAGGCCCAAGTATACTGCATCTGTCTGTGTGACGTAATATTAGTCATGCGGACGTTTCACGGATGGCCGTGCACGCTCCCTGCGTGCAGCCCAAATTTTGAGACCGTGTGGATTTGCATGTGCAACATGCATGTTCAAGCAGTATGAGTGTCCTCTAGGTGGCAAGACGCACAGTACTGAGCACTAGGGGTGTGGGAAAAATCTATTCTTGGCTGCATCGCGATGTAGACGATTCTGAATCGATTCACAAATTTCAAAAATTGATTTCTCTAAATGTTAATTGATGACGTAATGTTGACTGAGCCCAAAATGCGGAAAGTGCAGCACCCGCACAGTATGTGGTGTGCACAAAACATAACACACGCTCATGATTGTTGAGCGAAACAATCAGAGCGCCATTTTCTGCATTAAAAGCTTCCGTTTGGAAGCACGTTGGCTTTTATAACTAACTTGGAAACTAACGTTTTAAACTGTTGTACTGTGTTGAAGGAATTTCCTCACGGAACACATTGCTTCTTAAATAAATTGTGTTGTGCTAGCCTATGTGTTTACTATTGTTATTGCATGACTTACGGTGTGTTTAAATCTACTGTGGAATTGTTAAAATTGTCTGATAGCATTGCAGGTCAAAGGTAATTGCTCTGGTGCAGCTTTATATAATTAATGTTCATGAAAAATGACAGTCAGTATTAGTTCTTTGAGGTAAAGCTGTTTGTTTAACATGTGGACAATTTTTAGGAAAGATGACCCGGTGAGGAGAGATTTTTGTGATTTTATTCTATCCTCTATATGCAGTGTTAATTATGGGGCTGATACTAGTTTAAATTTGCTGCTTCAGATATCACAATGGAAAAATAGAATAAATCTTATCGGAATGTGAAGTAGCGATCCTGAACTATTACAGACTTTTCTGTCATGAAATGTACATAAGAAAGGATTAGTTCTTTGAGGTAAAGCTGTTTGTTTAACATGTGGACAATTTTTAGGAAAGATGACCCGGTGAGGAGAGATTTTTGTGATTTTATTCTATCCTCTATATGCAGTGTTAATTATGGGGCTGATACTAGTTTAAATTTGCTGCTTCAGATATCACAATGGAAAAATAGAATAAATCTTATCGGAATGTGAAGTAGCGATCCTGAACTATTACAGACTTTTCTGTCATGAAATGTACATAAGAAAGGAGGATCACACAACAGGGTGATATACAAACAATGTTTAATTATTAAACTAAAAGACTAAGACTAAATTAAGACAAATACGTGCAGGTCACTTCCTGAACAAATGCAAACCAACTGCAACCAAACCCACACCCCATCCGACAGGTACTACACTGTGCTTCCTGGTTCTGGTTGGGGCTTTCAGTTACACAGAGCACAGTTTGCATTAAAAACAGGTGAAGATTAATTTTAATATATTAACCTGTAATACCTGATCATTATAAGGTGAGTGGTTACAGAAATTAAATGTCCCTACCGCTCTACATGAATCTATATGAATGCTTTTATGGAAATGGATCATCAGTGACACATCAGTGTCTAACGGAAAATGTGCAACAGAATTGATGAGACAATCGTCATTGTTTCAGCATGGAGCGAAAAACAAAAAACACTTTTTGAGATAAGAGGAAAATGACCTTGTAACATCTATAGACCACAAATATCACGCTTTACAACTGCGTGGAGCAGTAAAGCATCTCACCATGCACAGCACAACACCTCTTGTGGTGGATGAGCTACAAGTACAGAAGACCACAACAGATTCCGATTCTGTCAGCCAACAACAGAAATCTGAGGCCATCACGGGCACAAACTGGACAGTGGTTGGTTCTGAAAATAATGACCTGTGTTTTTATATTATCAACTGTAAGGTTTAGCTGATTCTGTGCTCGTGATTGGCTAGAATTCCTTGTGAAAAAAGGCGCACCCTTCTGTGTAAACTATAGAGACAAATAGAGACTATAGTGTGTGTTTCTGATATCCTTAAAAAAAGTCTATCTGGCACCAACAAGCTATGCCACAGTTAAAATCAATTATACTTTCTTCTTATTTTCTATAGCATGATTATTTAATACATTGTGCTCCTGGCACATGATTGGCTGTATGGAATACTGCATAAATGAGAAGGTGTTCTATTAAAGAAACACAGTAGTGTTTAAAGGCCATATAATCCTTATTCAGCTGCAAAAATCTAGCACAGCCTCTCCTTTTGTTTCTCTCCTAGGCTCAAGATGGAGAAACATGTACAGCAGCACAGCGCAAAACGCAGCCTCTACATCTGATGGCAGCTCGTCTCATTCTCCTGGGTACCACAAATCAACTAACAAACCCCTACTAACCTGTGGCAACTCAGGTATGGCATGATATTAACACAAACGCTGCTCCTGATTGTGTAAAAAACATGTTTGAACCTCTTTTAAAAACACAAAACAGGCTTTGTGTTTTTTTGTGATAACCTTATGGGTGTCTGGTATAGCTGCTCCCCCCCCAACCCCCTTTCTGTGTGTTAATGTGATGTCGCGCATGGGGTGTGTGTTGTCGTGGAAGTCTCACTTTTATCGTATTGTCCGCACTATACGGCGCACCGTAGAGCCTTACATTTTCTCAAAAATCAGCCGTGCGCCTTGTGTGCACTGAGCTTCGAAGTCTGTAAAAATGTTGTTATGCGACTTTGGTAAGCGCTCTGCTTGACTGACTACCGGACCATTTCCCACTGACACAGGGACGTAATACCTACACTACGTACGCTAGCAGCGATAAACCAATCAGAGAGCATTACGTAATACGTACAGTACGTACGCTTACCTCTGCCACGCCTCCGGTAGTTATAATACCCGTATGCTGAAAAACATCATATGTTTGTCTAAGCACCCCCGAAAATGGCACCAGTGAAAGAGACATGCTTACGAGGCACAATTCAAACTACAGGCTATCCGTTACGCGTTTGTAAATGGGAATAGAGCAGCTGCGAAAGAATTCAACATCAATGACTCTATGGTTCGATAGGTTAAATATATTTCGATAGGTTAAATATATAAATATGGTTCGATAGGTTAAATATGGTTAAATAGTCAAATAAAGTTAAACGAAACTCACTGTTTTGCTTCCATTACCTTTTTTTAGTAGACCGTATGTTTTAGCATGCGCCTTATAATACTATACGCTTCCATTTTCCATGTGCTGCTTAAAGAGTGCCTCTGGAGTCCTGAACCCTGGGAATTTTAATTTATTTTACCAGAAACAATCCCATTGAGGGGCGGCAAAGTGGCAGAGCCTCATAGCAAGAAGGTCGCGGGTTCAATTCCCACCCAGGGTCTTTCTGTGTGGAGTTTCATGTTCTCCCCGTGCTTGTCCGGCTTTTCCCCGGGTACTCCGGTTTCCTCCTGCCTCCAAACATGTGATTGGGCATAGGTGAATTGTCTACTCAATTGGAGTAGGAGTGAATGTGAGTGTGAATGTTGGTCTCTCTCTAAGTGTTAGCCCTGCGATTAACTGGCAATTGTTCAAGGTGTACACTGACTCCCTGCGATTAACTGTCAATTGTTCAAGGTGTACACTGCCTCATGCTCTAAGTTAGCTGGGATAGACTCCGGCGCCCCCACGACCCTGAACAGGATAAGTGATAGACAATGAATGATTCACTTTGAGATCTAAATCTCTTCTACCAGGGAGTCTACCTTAAGGAGATCAAAACCATGGAGAAATGGTGTCAGGAAAATCATCTCCTCCTGAACGTCAGCAAAACAAAGGAATTTGCTGATTTTGGAGCTTTTCTATGAATACACCAGTTCTGATATTGGTTACTATTTGCTACATCAAGCCATAGAGAAAATGCAGTTTTCTTAAATTATTTGGCAGATAGAACTGACACTTATACACGCACACACGCGCGCACACACACACACAATGTCAGCCTCAGCAGTGTGGAGTGTGTTATGCTCTCGTTTATTATGTTCTTTGGAGGTTATTGCTGTCCTATATTCATTGGTCTCAATGTGTTGCGCTTCGAAAATTGGCACGTCACTAAACAAAAGAAATAAAATCTATGTACATGCATCAGTATCGGTATTGGCGAATACCAGGAAAAAAATACTGGTACTTGTACTCGATCCTTAAAAACTGGTATCGATGCATTCTTGTGCTTGAGACCCCGTTTCTTACTTGTTGGACTGAGAAAAGTGCAAACTTTGTGATAATCCACTTGTGTGAGTGCAGTTCTTAGAGGCGTTCCTGGGAGGTTTTTGGGATTGGGAAGTTTTAATTACGAATTACCACTCTTTCAAGCCACTTTGGTTGGAGCAAGGTGGAGAAAAGGTAGAAGAATTTTAACTCTTCTGTGTCTACTCTGTGTTGGGTGGTTTGCTTTTTTTCAGTTTTTTACATTTTTGAAGACACTGTACACTTTGATACACCTGATAATCAAGCCTTTTCTCTCATATAGGTGCTCAAATGTTAAGTACTTTGCTTCTAATTTAACAATTTGCTGCAGAAACCAAATACGAAATTAGCAAACACTTTTTTCCCACTTGCAATTACAACTTTCTGTGGTGTTAATGTGCGTCAATTTGTAAAAGTGCTGGGTTGCCCAAGTTTGCTGGAAATGAACGTTTGTGTAAAATTGCATGAGAATGACGTCTTGATATGACCCATGACAGGTGCATAAATAACGGTTTTTCTTTGTGTGTTTTATATGATTGTAGGTTACATGGGCATGCACTCAGCGCTGAGCTCCCAGTCGTCTATCGACAGTGAGCTGAGCACTTCAGACGATTCCATCTCAATGGGCTACAAGCTGCAGGACCTGACAGATGTGCAGATCATGGCTCGGCTACAAGAGGAGAGTGAGTGTGCACTTCGTTTTATGTACTTGTACCTTCAAGACTGATATTAGTATAGCTGTGGGTAAATTGTATATTCTAGCTTTTAAAACTAAAACAGGCTTCAGTGGGTCCTGTACTGTGTGCGTATGCGTGTGCATGCCTGTAGGTGCGTGCGTGGGTATCTGCCGATAAATATGCCGATAAACGATTGTCAGCCAGTTAAACGAAATGACCGGTAATGCTTTAATTCCGCAAGCACGCAGCTCTCTGTGGAAGGCAGTCTCGTGCACATCAACGCGAGGCGTGCGGTAAATGGAAATAAATCAAACCCACAAATGTCTATCATGTCTTTCTGTCTATTGTCTAAGGTAAGGAGCACAAACGAAACTACTACTGGCACAAATTAAGCACAAACGATTGAAACTATTTTTTGAATTTGGAGCATGTGAGGGGCTGAGTTGCGTCATCGCCTATAATTTAATGTCTAATATTCTACAAACCGAAGCAGCACAAACCAGCACTAATGAAGCACAAATGATTGAGACTATTTTGCTGACGTTTTGCGTTGGGTGGGGGGTCTACAGCAGTGATTCTCAACTAGTGCGCCGAGGCCCTCTAGTGAGCCTAGGTGCGCCATCTGCTGGGCTGTGTAGGCAGTGGTAGTGGAGTTTATGTTCAAGTTCAAGAAGCTTTAATGTTGTTACACCATATACAGCTGCTCTAATACACAGTGGAACAACACATTTCTTGATGTCCTAGATGCTACGTGTAACACAGTCACGCCAAAAGCAGACCAACAGAGAGTTACATAACCCAAAATAGAACAACAAAGAGCTACGTACAACACAAAGTGCACCCTCTAAGGTGCTCAGGAATTTCTACAACTTCACCGTTGAGAGCATCCTGACCGGCAGCATCACAGCTTGGTTCAGGAACAGCAACCAGCAGGACAGAGGAGCTCTACAGAGGGTAGTGCGATTGGCTGAACGCTCCATCCGCACTGAGGTTCCTGACCTGCACTCCATCTATAACAAACGATGCTTGACCAGGGCCAGGAAGATTTGGAAAGCCCTCAACCACCCCACCAACAGAGACTGTACTCTCTGTTACGGTCAGCGAAGCGTTTCCGCTCCTTGAAAGCGAACACGGGGAGAACCAGGAGGATTTTCTTTCCGCAAGCTATCCAGGCCCTCAACCAGAACTCTCCTACATAACGCACACACGTACAAGACTCTTTTTAAGCCTTTTTTTTTCTTTTCTTCCCTTCTTCCCTTTTTTGCACACACATTTGCACGGGACTCTCTCTGTCTTACACGCACACACACATGCACAGAACTTCTTGGAACTTGGACTTATTTAGCACACACAGATGCCCAAATTGCAAAGAATGTATATGTACACTGTCTATACTTATTATTATTGCACATATACATATTGCATATAGATGTACATTTGTAACTTCTGTACTTATTGTAAATACTATTTATATGCATGCAACCCTCCCTGTAAGCTTTCTCTTGCAAACCCCTATTTACAACAAACTTCCAATCATTTGTGACAAATAAACTTTGAACTTGAACATGGTCTGCACATTCCCTGAGCACTCTGCCAGGTATGTTGTCTGGACCAGCAGACTTCCGTGGGCTCACTCTGCATAGACTTTTCCACATCAGCAGTGGTTAGACAGAGCACCTGGTCGTTGGGAGGAAGGATGGTCTTCCTTGCCGCTATGTTGTTCTGTTCTTCAAATCGAGCGTAGAAGTCGTTCAGCGCATATGGGAGGGAGGCGTCGCCCTCACAGACAGGTGAAGCTGTCTTGTAGTTGATGATCGCCTGGCCACATTCGCCAGGTATCTCCGCTGTCGTGGAAGTAGCTGTGGACTTTCTGAACGTGTGCGTGCTTCACCTCTGATGGCGCGGGACAGTTTGGCTCTTGCTGTTTTTAGGGCTGTCTTGTCCTGCTGCTCTGAAGGCGAAGTCTCTCGCATTTAGCAGCACATGCACCTCTGCAGTCATCCATGGCTTCTGGTTGGAATGTTGTGGTGATGGTCTTGGAGAGACCACATTATCAGTGCACTTGCTGATGTAGCTGGTCACTGATGGCTGCGTATTCCTCCAAGTTAGTTGATTCGTCATTGGTTGCGGCCTCCCTGAACATATTACAGTCAGTGCACTCAAACTTGTCCTGTAGAGCAGAGGTGGCTTCTGTTGGCCAGGTTTTCACCTGCTTCAGAACCGGTTTTGAGCGTCTAACGAGAGCGGTCTGAATGCTGGCATTAGCATAACAGAGATGTGGTGTGAGTATTCGAGGTGGAGGCGGTTCTCGCATTACACAGTGTTTTTGTTAAACAAGCTCCAGCGTGTTCCTCCCTCTTGTTGCACAGTCCACATGCTGATAAAATTCAGGAAGCACAGATTTGAGATTAGCATGGTTAAAATCTCCGGCGATAATAAACAGTCCTTCTGCGTGTGCATTCTGCAGTATCTCACAAATAGCCCCATAGAGAGCACATAAAGCCTCGTTAGCATTAGCGCTGGTGGGAACGTACACTCTGATAATGTACACTGTTGGGAATTCTCGTTGAATGTAAAATGGCCTACATCTAACAGTCACAAACTCCACAAGCGATGAGCAGTATTTAGAAACAAGCCCAGAATTCTTGCACCATTCCGTGTTTATGTAAATACACACCTCCACCGCGAATCTTACAGCACAGAGCTGAATTCCTGTCGGCACGAAACGAGGCTAGCCCGTCTACAGGATGGCTGAGTCCGGAATTTATTGGAAATTTACCCATCAATGAGTAAATCACCTTAAAGAGAGATTGAAACGTTAGTCGAACAAGAATATATTCTTTATTGCCGGCAACAGGGAATTATTCTAAAATATTTCAGCTTCAGCATAACATCTCAGATGAATTCCAAATGATGGCTGTCTCCCAGGAGCTTTTATTCTCCAGCCATCCAGGAAGAGGGGGAGGGTAAGGAGTGGATCAAAGGATTTTACGACGTGCTGTTATCTGAATGATCTCTGCAGCTATCCTACTTGCACCTTGGACCTTTTTACGACAGGCTGAACATTCTCGCGCTTCACACAGACACATAATAGCTCAGCCTTAACTGCCTAAATCTAGGCGTATACCAGAGGGTATTGCATGGTGCTGCAAAATGCTGTGGTAGCAGTTTTGGTTCAGGGTGCCACTCACT
>JAOUQX010091465.1:0-10954 GCA_028566295.1 Liobagrus marginatus
GTGGAAATAAAGAGACTTTCGCTTTCAATCGCCTTGCATATCGGGTCTTTATACACCGCTACCGGAGCATGCAGCTCTACAACAACATCTGTGAGCGCTTAAACGTTACAAGCTGTCAGCTCTTTCCCTAACCTTCAACCATGTCGCTTCTTGCAGTGCTGCCGCTTGATTGGCTAATTAGATAATTGCAGGAATAAGCAGATGTACAGTTGTTCCTTATGAAGTAGACGGTGAGTAAATAAAATAGAAAACAAACATCTGTAAAGCCTACAAATGCTCACATTCAAGATACAGATTATTTACTACCCCTAAATATTCGGTTATAAAATGAGCACCGTGAAACAAAAATTTAACGTTGCGTATCCCAAAATTATCACGTAGACTGAAAAAAGTTAAGGTCAGATCCTGTAGAATTACAATTATCCAGAGCAGAACTCCTTCTCCTCTGCCTGTTGAGCAAAACAACAAAAACCATGTTGACGTGTGGATATGATACCCTGGAATGAAGTGTTTTTTCAGTTTGCTAATCGCACGCAGCGCCAAGCACGCCGTATTGTCCATGTCTTCTTCCAAAGAACTGCGTCACTATCCCCAAAAGCTCACGCAACGCCATCATATCCTTCTTGCAAACATTTTCCCCCTTTGAACAAAGCCACTTGGCAGCTCAACCACCATTACACAGACTTTTAAACATTTGGGCAACGTGGAGGCCAGGCACTGTGGACCTCTCCTCAAGCCTTTTTTGAGCAAAACTGCCTCTTTTCCTTTCTCCAGTCTGGGTCACTTCATTCTTCTCACCCACCTCATTGGATAAACATACTAAGAAACAACAGGCTGATATATATACTGCAAATGTATATTTCGGTATCCTTAGCGGCTGTGAAAAGCACCATATTCCAGCAGTAGGCTGCTGAGCACAGGCACTAGTCCATCTATATATTTCCATATATTTCTATATTTCCCAATAACTCACACATAACCTGAGAACAATAACACAAACAGTTGAATAGGAAAAACGATTTTCATGGCTTCCAATAATGTTTTTTCATTCTTCTCTCAGATGTGGAACAGGGAAATGATTCACGTTCCTGAAGTGATACAAGGACAAAAAGGGAGCTGCTATTTCCTGATAGGGAGGCTTAAACAACGCGCCCCCACCGCTTCCCGCAACACGCACAGACATACCAAGACAAGGCCAGCCGAGGCTCTAGCCATGAGTCAGAGGTCCAATGTGTGGCGGTCAGACATCCGTGGAATTAGAAGTCGTCTTATGTTATTTGAAAGCCAAATTAATTAGGATTGTGTTCACATGCAGCCTTTGTGCCAGAGCTTGTGCCGATTATAGTGAATACTTTACTATAAATTAAATAAAAAAACATTAATAATATTTCCAAAAGCAGTAGATGCTTCACAAATATAAGAGGACTGAAGGCAGATAAGACGATGAGCGATCCTGCCGAGAAACACTGCTCATACTGGCAGCAGGGAAATGAGTTCATGAGGGGCTGTGCAGGTAGAGTGGTTTGGAGATGAGGTGAGAGCGGCGTGATTGAAATGGCTTGTGTAGAAGAGGGACATGTTTAATATCAGAAGAACAGTGTTGGGCAGTAACCCTTTCCAGTAATTTGTAGTAAATTAACGTGTTACCATTTTTAAAATAGTAATTACAATATAGTTCCAAGCCCAGATAACTGTGTTGAAAAGAGAAATAGCTTCTTTTTTCCCCCCTCACATAGATGCCTGCCAGTTGCACACGCGATGTCATCTACCTGTGTACCGTAACATTACAACATCCAAACAATGAAATGAAACGAGCTGGATAACCTAGGGGGTGGAGCGGTGGCAGTAAACACAGGTTTGGTATTGAGAGGGCTGAACGTCAAGGCTTCCAGCAGACGAGGAATCGTGTGTGCTGTGCATGCGAGGTGTGTTTACTTTTGCGTGATCTGAGCTGTCAGGCCACAGATTAGTGAAGTGGCATATTGCTGTCTTACGTTCTGTTTGTCTTAGTCACATGCAGTATGTAAAGTGGGTGGTGGTGGTGGGGAACGATTAACGTCTGAAAGATGTCAATAAGGAAATTGAAGCTGGAAAATGTGTGAGAATAAAACCGACCTTAACTAGCAAAAAAATTTTGCAAATATGTCCTTGGATATAATTTATGCTTATACTTGTTATCTTATAAGGAGAAATATCAGAAACCTTCCCATTATTTAATATTTTTAAATGCAGGTTTAAATATGTGTCAAATAGAAGTAAGACTAAGTTCAGGCATTAAAAACAATACTTTAAAACAGGTTTGTTTTGTTCAGGGTCCAACAAGGCAATTAAGGAAATATCGCTAGTGATGCAAACGCTCACGTGGTGTACACACAAAAGCACCCCAAGTCCGTGCCCCCCAAACCTACCAACACATTTTCCTTTCTCGCTGATACCTCATACATAGGGACTAGACATAAGGAGTGTTTGTACTTGAAATTATTCGAGTAATGCTTCCTGAGAGTGTGCGTTTACAAAGGGATGAAAAACGCACCTTATTGTGTCGTTCGTTACCTGCGACAGAAAACGAAACGAGGAAAGAGAATCAGAGTACACTGAAAGACAAAGACAAGGATACATAACGGTGTTTTCAGACCTGACTCTGGCTCCTCTGCTTTGGCTGCGTGGTTCCCCATGGCTATGTCTTTGCACAGAGCTCAGCTCCACTCGTCTGTCTGCCTCTCTCTCCCCACATACACACACGCACACACACAAAATATGCACTAATCCATCAGAGGGTAAACAGTGTCGGGGAGACGTCCTGCACGCTGATACCGTGCGCTTGCTGAAGAGGAAGCGGTTATCGGCTGTTCCCTGCTTTATTGTTCTGTTTCCTCTCTGCTGTCCGACTGTCACTAACAGCCAAATTCCTACATCCAGCAGACGTCTGTCTGTCTGTCTGTCTGTCTCTCTCTCACTCTCTCTCTCTCTCTCTCTCTCTCTCTCTCTCTCTCACTCACATGACACGGTGAGGCGACAGCAGTGTTGACTGTTCGTTAGACCTGCACACGCACGCAGCAGTACACAATGGGAGTGGCTTTCTGCTGTCAGAGCCACACACACACACACACACACACACACACTCCCTCTCTTAGTTTACCTCTCTCGCCGCTGGCTTTAGCTTGAGGTCAGTCAGTCCATCCTGGGGCTGATCCTTTTTAAGTCCCCTTTCTCCGCCTTTCTCTATTTTCTCGCACTCGTTGGCTCTTAACGGTCCTGTTTAACTTGGGAGAAGGTCAAGAAGGAGTGATGAAAAAGCATGAAATAAACCCAAACAGGGAAGATGTGTGTGCTATTTGTCTTTCTGTCAGACTCTGATGTTTGAATCGTTCTCTCTCTGGAATCGGCTCTTCCTCCAAGTGAGAACTGTCCTGACCTCATCTGTCTATTCTGCTGGGGAGGCAGTCTGGTCGATTAGGCCGGTCTTTGGCATGCTCAAATTTTTTGTGTCTATAAACATGCTCATACACACCAGCACAGTGCAAGGCATTGTTTGCTATCGTCGTGACGCTCCACTGGTCTGAGGGATCTCTCATTCTTTCCTCATTCCGAATGCATGTAAAATATTAATGGCGTGAAAAAGCGACAAAATAAATCAACCTGAAGGTAAGCGGACATCGCTCCCCAAAATAGCTCTTCACTTGCGAGTGAAGAGAACAGCAGTTCTGGTCACACACAGAGCCACCTCCTTTATTTACATCTATTTATTAAGAGCGTTCTCTGTTCTGGCCATTGTTAATAAAATAGGCTTTTTGTTTGGCCAAATTAAGGTTGCGCAAGTATGCTGGCTTTATTTCAAAAGCAGCAACGTGTCTTAACCTTTGTCCTTTTATCTTTCTCACTTTGCTTATTTTCGGAGCCCCTCAAACATAACCACCGTGAAAACAATCCCTTCGAGTGCATTGCAAATCACTCAACCTCCAAGAAGGACCTGAAGGACCGAACTAATTTCAGTTTACTTCTAACTCGGACTTTGTTAATCCGTCAGGCCATTAACTGGGATGGATGTTATTGCATTTTACAGGCTACATCATTAATTGTGTGTGTGGGTTCATGTGCCATTTGTTTGCATGCATAATTGTGCTCTTGTAAGCTTGTGCACAGATGTGAAAGCCTACTTGTGTACGTCTGCGGGATAAGTAAACAGATTATCAGCATGTGCTTATGTCAGTGTTGATGCATAACAGTATCACACACACACACACACACACACACACACACACACACACGCACACACACACTCCCTAACACATTAAAGAACAGCTTTTGACATTTATTAACTCCAGGAAGGCAGACCCTGCTAGACAAGAAGGTCCTGTCATCTCGTACTGTGACCAAACCTCACAACCATCGTCATCCTGTTCCTTCTTAGTCATCATGCCAGAACAACACTGACAAGCTGGAAGCTCGAAATGCATCGACGTCAACAACGTTTAAGGCCGTTCGGTATAGAAAGCTGGCAACATGCAGCACATAATGTGTTTCATTCTAAGTGAATAATCATACCAGAATATTCAGGAAGTTGTGACTGTGTTACACGTAGTAGCTCAGACCAGCAAGCACCCTGATGGTGTTTTACATTGACCACAAGGGGGCGCAAAGATGCAAGCGCTGGTGAGGTCCGAAAAAGAAAGCTCGGGAAGTGCGCAGATGAACAGCTACCTAACTATCAGACAGCGGAAGTGCCGCCAAAGCACAGTCTAGTTCCCAGGAATATAAGCTCCTGTGAAAGACCTGCACGTGGATCTGCAAACAGAACAGTAATTCACTTTCCGATTCGTTTATCAGAAGGGGCACGGACAAAGCTTTTGCGACAGATGTGTTTATGCCAGGCTCCCCACTGGGCAAATGTCCAGGTCCACTGCTGTGGATGACAATGCCAATGATTCTCACAGACTACAGTGTGTGTTGATGCATCCATTCTGGCTCAACCCATGTTAAGGTTATTGCAGGGATCTCGGAACGAGTGATTGTGGGACAGCAAACCCTGAAAGTACGCTGCTGGTCCAGGGTGTGGTCCCAGTACTGTATTGCCAAAAAAAAGATTTCAAAAAGGTTCAGACAAATACTTATAATTGTGTTCTACATACCGTTTTGGGGGAACATCTGGACTGCAAACCATGATGTGTTTTATAAACACCAGAACAGTTTTTTTTATTTTCAGTTAGGAAGCCTGAGCATTTGTTCCCATGGAGCTATTCGGCTTAAGAGCCTTGATCAAGGGCCCAATTTAATGATCTGATGAATATCGGACCTTTCACCACGTACCACAGTAATGGAGCATTTACTCGCCTTGGGAGTTGTCATGCGCTGGTCTGAATTGAATCTAAACTATCATCAGCTATCATAATCTTAGACTACTCTCATAAAATTTCACTTCTAAAGATAAAAATGGAACCCTTTCGCTTGTAGAAGATTATATTTGGAGCCGCTGGCTGGCGGGAGCCGGTTTGATCTTGATTGTAAACGGTGGTGTGTAACGCAGAAGCAACTACAGCAGATGGGAGGGGTTAGTGTGCTGTTTCTGCATGACTGGCGCCTGAGTCGTGTGTTTAACGGGATTGAGCAGCTTGTCCGCCTGTCGGACCTTATTCTGATGTTTGCATTTTGAGATCATACATGCACCTGTGAAGGAATTCATTCAGAGAGAATTCGTATTTTTTTATTCCATCACCTGAGACTCAAAGTGTGTAAAACAGATGTTTATATAAAGTGCAAAATAAATAAAGTGTGAAACCCAAGCTAAGAAATGGGAGTGGTGGTAGTTCAGTGGTTAAGGTGTTTGACTGCTGACCGGAAGATCATGGGTTCAATCCCCAATGCCACCAAGCAGTCGCTGTTGGGTCCCCAAGGCCCTTAAACCCTAACTGCTCAGTTGTATAATAACCCTATAGAAAACTGATGTTCGATGTCACTGATGTTATATTGCTTTGTAATTACCTTCGGCCTTCATTCCCCAGACATACATATAGGAAATGTACACACAGAGGTGGAACCCACAGAAGGCAACAACTAAAACCCATGAGCAAGCCATGTGCAAGCTCTCCAGTGCTCTGAAGGACTTCCAACAGGCTTCATAGTTACAAACCTCAGCCTTTTTATAAGTAGTTGATGAATTTGCAAATTGCTTAAACATGCCTACACACACCTGCAAATCCACATTCTTGCCATCTGAGAAGATTGAGACAGAAACGTACGCTGATCAATGGCACCGTCTGCTTCCTGTTGACATCAATCCATCAGTATGCGAAACAAACACTGATTTCATTGACCTGGACTGAGTGCACAAATAAATAAGCTTGTCCATGATCTATTTGATAGCAGTGCCAAAGTGGCGTCCAAGAAAAACATCTTCAAACACATCTTCATACAGCTGCAGGGACGATATCAAAGGCTGTGGCGTGTGATGGAAAGAAATGTCAGACAGAAAAAAATAATAAAAAAGCAAAAAGATGTCTCCCTCTAGTGGTGAACCCTTGTTTTTATTTTCTTCTATTAGAATTTTAGAATTTTTTTTTTTTAATGTTACATGCTGTGACACATAGCGGAAGATGAGGTCACAGGAAGCTTATTGAATGTCACATAGCTTATTTGTCAGTGCTGGGGCTGTAATAATGCATCATGACAAAGATGAAGCAAAGATTTAATGATATGCGATACAGAAGCTGATTATTGTTGAATGGGTGGGGGTTGCAGAATTCGTTCCTACCCATCAGGCTGTGTGGTCTGTTTTCCGCCAGCTCTGAAATGGCTCCGGTGGTGACGGTTTTCTTCAGCCGAGACGCTGGAGCTGCTGGTCCAAGTGTGGGCTTGGCCAAAGCATCGTCACTGCTTGCTCTCTTCAGCTACATGCAGACACAGCCACAAATATTCATATACATCTTGAATATTGTAGCAGAAGAATAAGATATTCGTTCATTGTCTAGCGTTTATCCTGTTCAGGGTCATGAGGGCGCTGGAGTTTATCCCAGCTAACTTAGGGCGTGAGGCACGGTACACACTTTACAATCTGCAGTTAATCACAGCGCTAACACTTAGAGACACACAACCATTCACACGCACATTCACTCCTAGGGATAATTTAGAGTAGCCAATTCACCAATGCCCAATCACATGTGTTTGGATGCGGGAGGAAACCGGAGTACCCAGGGAAAACCCACACGCACATGGAGAGAACATGTAAACGCCACATAGAAACACCCTGGGTGGGAATCAAACCCATGTCCTTCTTGCTGTGAGGCAGGCATGCTAACCAGTCTGCCACCGTAGTGCCGCAAGAGAATTAAATTTCTTTATAGTCCTGTGTTGCTCCAGAAAAAAGAATAATATTAATTTTAGAATAATTATTTTTACGCTTATATTCCACCTTACTGACTAAAATAAAAGTCAGGGCCTTCAAACATAATTCATAAAGCAACGAAAAAATGATACTTTTCACTGTATTAATATTGGATATTCTTGAAGAACTTTATTTATACACAGTTACAGTGAATATGAGCCAATGAAATACTGCTCCAAACAGGGTACATACCGGTGCATCTCAATAAATTATAATGTTGTGGAAAAGTTCATTTATTTCAGTAATTCAACTCAAATTGTGGAACTCGTGTATTATATAAATTCAGTGCACACAAAGTGAAGTACTTTAAGTCTTGGTTTTTTGGTGTGACCAAGAACCATTGGTTTTAGTGTGCTTGACTGGTCAGCAAACTCACCAGACCTGAACCCCATAGAGAATCTATAGAGTATTGTAAAGAGGAAAATGAGAAACAAGTAACCAAAAAATGCAGATGAGCTGAAGGCCACTGTTAAAGAAACCTGGGCTTCCGTATCACCTCAGCGGTGCCACAGACTGATCGTCTCCATGTTACGCTGACTGGAGGCAGAAATTAAACCAAAAAGGCCAAAAAATCACTACTAATGCTTTTTTTTAATTGGTCTTATGAAGTATTCTAATTAGTTGAGAGTGAATTGGTCAGTTTTTGTTAAATGTTGCCAAAATTATCACAAGTAAAAGAACCGAAGACTTAAAGTACTTCAGTCTGTGTGCATTAATTTATTTAATACACGAGTTCCACAATTTGAGTTGAATTACTGAAATAAATGAACTTTTCAACAACATTCTTGTTTATTGAGATGTGTACAACTGTATGTCCCTTGTGTGTGCTTTTTAGGTTTCTTACCCGACTAAGACGCAGGTCAGAGGCAATGGTGCTGGACGATCGGGATGTCTTCATCATGGTGGGGCCACTGGAGGTGTTCGCATGGCCGATGGAAGACGGCAACCGGCCCCGCTCTGGAGCTCCCATTTTAGGCACTGCCACCTTGGTGGTGCCCCCTCGCAACATGCTACGTTACGTTTACTGCCGTGCCACACTAGGGCTGTGAACACAAAGAAGTAAGAAAGAGTATTTAAACATAAACGCTACAAAATAGAGTTGAAGAGGTGCCAAAAGATGCAGATCCCTCTGACGGAACAAGGAGTCAGGTGCAGGACACTGCTAAAATAAGGAATAGGGGGGAAATGGTAGGAGGAAGTGAAATACCAAAAGGAGTGTTCGGGAAGTGTAGTAAAAAAGAGAAATAGTCAGTTGTTTCATTGGCTCTTATCAGTGGCACAGTAACTAGTACCAAACACACTGGCACTGTCATGATCTCCAGCTGGAGTTCCCATGAGCTGCGCTAGAGGGCACTCCAACACATATCCTTGCCACCCAACCCCGGAATGCATTTCTTCTAACCCTCTGCCAAGGAACTCATAATCAGACACCACCTGTTTCCAATTAGGAGGACTACATAGGTTTCACTCATAAAATCACACGTGGCTGAGTATTGTTTGTTTGCCCCTGCAATCCTAGCCTCCCAAGTTTCTCTGTATTTTTCTCGTTTCCCAGTGTCCTGGCCTGTGTTTTGATCCTTCAATTATTTTTTTATTTTTTGCTGCCTGCCCTAATTATTGCCTGTTGTGTGGATTAGTCTTTTGCCTTACCTCCAATACTGTTGTTTGACCATGTCTGTTTTTAACAAAGCCTGCATTTGGATCCCTAACTCAGGTGTCACACTCCAATGTTACAATCACAGAAATGACAGTGATTTTACAAAAAAAAAACTTTTGTCGGTATAGATGATACTCCTGTCTTCTGCAGCAAGCCTAAACACACCTCAAATTGAGCAACTGATCACTGCCGGTGATTGAAAATGGCTATGACTGCATTAGTATTATCCTGAAAGACTGACTTGTGAACTCAGGACACATTAGTGCACCACTTAAGAGTAGGTAATGTGAGAAAGGTGGACAGATGGCTATTCTCTAGGGAGGTGTAAGTGCTCTTCACCCCAGAAAAGCAATAGACTGGAGAACAAACAGGGGGCTGAACATGTGTACTCATTGGTCCCAGTGATTTGACTAATGATTGGGTCAAATGATGCGCAGACCCATGCAGATGGTAAACAGCTGGCATCTCCGTGAAGACGTGCATTTGAGAGTCAGAGGTTATTCAGGTCTATATTCAAGGCGCTCTGATTTCTATCAGGCAGAGCTGCAAAATTTGTCTACAATTCCTTGTGCTTGTCAATAAAATGTAGACGGTCGTTGGAGCTCTGTTCTCGAGGAAGAACTCAACATGAAATATAGCAGTAATCATGTCTATCGTACTATTTATTGCTATTAAACATTTATTGACTTATGTACAGAGGATTACATAATACAGACACGCTCCCATTCACCCCGGGTCAAAGTGGTGAGGAGGCTCCATTAGTTGTGAGTGTTATTGTAATAAAGAGCAGCTCAAATACAACAGTCAAACGAAAGCTATTGGTTGAGAGAGAGAGAAAGAGAACGTTATGAGATTGCATTAATCAAATTCTGGACAGCTTTTATTCCCCCACTGCTACCCTGATTTTCAGGTCATGTAGGTTTCTCCATTAAAACATCAGGCGGATCTGACCGTTTCGGCCTACAGGTCACTCAGTTGCTCGTTCAGTCACTTATCATTTCGAGAGCTTTTAAATCACTGTGACTTTTCTCACACCACTTCCATTGTTGAATTTCTCTCTCTAACCCTCATCAAACAGTGTGCAAGCTGCTCAGTATCTTAGTAAACCATATGGACCTCACGCACATGGTAATGCAGACACTTGGTTAATTCCAGTGATAAGAACCTGTTATGTTATATCAAACATAAACATACAACTGTTCATCTCGGAAATTGTGTTTAGAGATGATTGATTGTCAGGCATACACATAATTTTGGATATATAGTGTATATCATGATATTATTTGATATTTAAAAGCAGACCGAACAGTATGCAATGGTGTAACTGTATTCAATACAATTATCTTCATCTGGCAGAGTAAAAAAATAAATAAAATCTATGAAGTTGAAAAAAATAAATAAATAAAAAACCACACACAATGTTATTAACTTCTGTTCAGCAGTTACCCTAAAAAAAGTGCAGATTCTAGTTCGGGCAACATTGGAAAATCATCATCATGCGCTGTGTAACACAGGGGAAGCAGAAATTGCAACTTCTACAGGATGTATTTGTGCTATATTCAGATGCTGGTCGCCATGGCAACCTGTAGTTTGCAACATGCTGAACGCTTGTGTTTAAGAAAGGCTACACACCCTTTAAAATGTAATAATAATGCAAAAACAGCAGTCAATATATCAGTAGGGAGTAAATCTGCCTAATATTGTCTATACCTTGAATGTAGCAAGGTGCCTGGAAGCCACTGCATTTATTATGTATACATATATACCGTAAATTCCGGACTATAAAGCGCACCTGTATATAAGCCGCATCCGCGCTATTTAAAAAAAAATAATAATAAATTTATAAACAAGCCGCACCTGAATACAAGCCGCATCCGCTCTATTTAAAAAAGTATTGCAAGCCACAGACAATATGTTTT
>JAOUQX010091473.1:0-10954 GCA_028566295.1 Liobagrus marginatus
TGCTCCTGAGCCTTGAAACACAAACATAACAGTGAACATAAAGACCTTGTGCATTAACTAAACCTAAAAACCCCGTGGGGCACATGCCTTCACGTTACAACACTGTATATAACAATAACAAGACTTTTGTAGCTTTTAAATTACGTTTAAACTGCAAACCACTTAATTGAAACTTGTCTATATTGAAATTACTCCTAAGCTCACCACGTTAGTCTTCTCTTTATAAAACCCTGGTTTGTAAATGTTCTACTGAATGCTTATCCCATCTGAGCTAGGGATATCTTTAAGTACTTAAGAGTTAATCATGGTTACTTCTCGAAAGCTGCCAATCCTCATTTTGTCAGAGTCATATAAATGAACATTATTTACATTTTGTTTTTTAATTAATGTATTTAATGTGATACATTGGGAGGAACACTATGTCTTTACCCAGAATTTTATATTAAGACAAAATAACATTTTAGTTACTGATTCATCTAATTATGGCACTTCTGATGGAACCTTGCATAATTAATTTACAGATTTCACAACTTAAATGAATATTTATGATTTGGTCAAAAATAATTATTTTTTTGTGACTAGTTTATTATAACAGATTGTTTTGTATGTGTCTCATAATTTGCAGAATGAAAGTACAGCAGGAAAATACATACTATAATTATAGAAATACGATAAGCAAAAGTATATACTAGTTTGTTTGTATTTTTAATAATTGTAGAACCATGTTTTTCCCCCTTTCACAGCTTTAGCATAAATTTCAAAACAGGGCCAGCTAATAGTGATGACATCGCTTTTCACTACAACCCTAAAATTGGTAGTTCTACAGCCCTGAACAGCTTTAGGAATGGTAACTGGGAGACAGAGGAAGCTGTATCTGATAAACCTTTCGCCAAGGGAGGATCTTTCCAAATGATCATAGTCATCAAATCTGATAGTTATGAGGTGTGCTTCAACCATACTGCAAACATTTTTTAATTTAATTTGATCATTAATTTGAATAAAAGAGCATTAATTGCATTTCCCATCTTTCTGCAGGTCTATGTGAACGGTATAAAGCATTGTGTGTTCAAGCATCGCATTCCTCTAGAGAAAGTTTCAACACTTGACATCCAGGGAAATCTTTCCCAGCTGATATGTGGTTTTATAAATGTATTGTTACCATAAATACTGTTAATGCCACATATATGTATATCTATATGTATACTAATTATATGTTTAAAAAAATGCCGATTATTTTCATTTGATTTCAGACCTGGAGTACTTCTTCATTCTTTACGGAACTTCAGAAAATCACAGTCCCTAAAAGTTCACCCACAGTCCCAGGATTTATCCCTTTCCAGGTTTCACATCCGGTAAACAACCCAGTAAGTTAGGCAGTACCTAAGATAAAGATAAAATCCCAAAACAGGAAAAAGTGTTTAGAATCATCCAACTTGCAAAAATTACAGTTTTAGTTGAATTCTCTTCTCTTTTTTATTTGTTCTCTTTAGGCACTTCCCTATGTGGGTAAAATTCCAGGAGGGATTAAACCAGACATGGCTGTATTCCTCCAAGGTTCTCTTACTCCAGATGCCAAAAAGTATGATTCAAAACCAAATTAAGTAGAAATTATAATGTACACACACCTATCATAAATAGAGTGAACAATGAAAGTTATTTAAATTTTCTACTGGAAGCTAATACAACGAGTAGCTTCTCTCATCTGACATGGAGATCTCTATAAACCCTTAAGGAATACTTGTAATGTCTTTGTTTCTTTCTCAGTAAACTGTCACATTTCTGACACATTTGCGCATAAGCAATTTTATGCACATTCTTTCTATGTTTTTAATAAAGAATTTTACTGT
Source organism: Liobagrus marginatus (assembly GCA_028566295.1). NCBI lineage: Eukaryota > Metazoa > Chordata > Actinopteri > Siluriformes > Amblycipitidae > Liobagrus > Liobagrus marginatus. Next base: position 1,848 of record JAOUQX010091473.1, read on the forward strand.
GTTACAGCGTGATGCTAAATCATTAGGATATATTTAGACTCATGTAGGGTCCTGAATACACACAATAACTATTGAACCAAGCTGAGCAAAAAATATGTTATACACTTATGTTCTTCTTCACAGCTTTACTGTAGATTTTACAGCCGGTAGTGACATCGCTTTCCACTACAAGCCTCAGCTTGGTAGTTATACCTCAATGAACAGCTTCATAAATAATATCTGGGGTGCAGAGCAAAAAGAATCTGATAAACCGTACACCAAAGGAGCAGCCTTCCAAATGATTATAGTCATCAACTCTGATGGTTATGAGGTATGTTTTTATATTAATGTGCTGACATTCATTTGAATAAAACAGCAACATTAATCTCTTTTCCTTCTTTTCTGCAGGTCTATGTGAACGGTTTAAAGCAGTATGTGTTCAAACATCGCATTCCACTAGAGAAAGTTTCGGGACTTGAACTACACGGAGATCTTTCCCAAATCCTATGTGGTTTTATTTATGTAGGTTTAACAGTTTTGTACTATAAATGGAATGGGTGGAAACTATATGGGATTCTTTTAAACATGTATTTATTTTGTCTGGTGAAGCTGTATTTAAAATAAATGATAAATATTTTTATATTATCTACAGAGCTGGAAGACTTCTACATTCTTTACAGAAATTCAGAAAGTCACAGTCAAAGAAATTTCAACCCCGGTCTCAGCATCCACACCTTTACAGATTTCGAATCCAATCAACAACCCGGTACTTACAAAAATACAAAAGATAAAAATAAAGCTGGAAAATATCAGTAAAACTGCCATAGAATAAACCAATTTGGAAAAACATATCTTTTTTATTTGTTCTCTTTAGGCACTTCCCTATGCGGGTAAAATTCCAGGAGGGATTAAACCAGACATGGCTGTATTCTTCCAAGGTTCTCTTACTCCAGATGCCAAAAAGTATGATTCAAAACCCCATTAAGTAGAAATCAAGTATCGCGTTAGTTCAGGCAGGCCGCGTCAGTCAAGCTCGCACCAGCTGACAGTCAGCTGTTCCAGGACATGCACCAATCCAGTCTCGACACCTGGCACAGCGACCATTTAAATCCCCATTCATTTCATCTCTCTATCGCTAGCTGCACGCTGCATCAACTCCCTCCCCCATCCCCAACTCCACCTAACCGGATCCCCAATCGAAACGTTGTCCGGTCACGACCGCCGCCAGCATACACCAATCCTGGCATCAGCTTCCCCACCTATCCGGCGTTTCAACACTAACGTAACAAAGAAATTACGTACGCATGCACGTATAACACCGGATCCGTTCGGTACCCCAAGGGAGGGTTCGACGGACTGCCCTCCCAGACCTGTCCAAGCAAGGCCGCATGGACGGGCGTGGGAGCTCGCCCAGAACAGATCCATACTGCCAAACCTAACCGCATGCATTTAACCGTATAATAAATAACATTGACGGAAGCAGCCTGACTGAAATATAGAAATTATCATTTACACACATAAATAGAGTGAACAATAAAAGTTATTATAATTTTCTAATGGAAGCTGATTCAATGAGTAGCTTCTGTCATCTGATATGGAGATCTCTATAAAGCCTTAAGGAATACTTTTAATGTCTTTGTTTCGTTCTCGGTAAACTGTCACATTGCACATAAGCGATTTCATGCACATTCTTTCCATGTTTTTATTAAAGAATTTTACTGTGTTACAATGTGATGTTAAATCATTAGGATATATTTAGATTCATGTAGGGTCCTGAATACACACAATAACTATTGAACCATGCTGAGCAAAAAATGTTATACACTTTTGTTCTTCTTCACAGCTTTACTGTAGATTTTACAGCCGGTAGTGATATTGCTTTCCACTACAAGCCTCAGCTTGGTAGTTATACCTCAATGAACAGCTTCATAAACAATATCTGGGGTGCAGAGCAAAAAGAATCTGATAAACCATACACCAAGGGAGAAGCCTTCCAAATGATTATAGTCATCAACTCTGATGGTTATGAGGTATGTTTTTATATTAATGTGCTGACATTCATTTGAATAAAACAGCAACATTAATCTCTTTTCCTTCTTTTCTGCAGGTCTATGTGAACGGTTTAAAGCAGTATGTGTTCAAACATCGCATTCCACTAGAGAAAGTTTCGGGACTTGAACTACACGGAGATCTTTCCCAAATCCTATGTGGTTTTATTTATGTAGGTTTAACAGTTTTGTACTATAAATGGAATGGGTGGAAACTATATGGGTTTCATTTATCAATTTATTTCTTTTGTCTGATGAAGCTGTATTTAAAATAAATTATATATTTTTATATTATCTACAGAGCTGGAAGACTTCTTCATTCTTTACAGAAACTCAGACAGTCACAGAAATTTCAACCCCGGTCTCAGAATCCACACCTTTCCAGATTTCGAATCCAATCAACAACCCGGTAATTTAAAAAATACAAAAGACAAAAATAGAGCTGCAAAACATCAGTTAAGTCGTCATAGAATAAACCAATTTGCAACAAACATATCTTTTTTAATTGTTCTCTTTAGGCACTTCCCTATGTGGGTAAAATTCCAGGAGGAATTAAACCAGACATGGCTGTATTCTTCCAAGGTGCTCTTACTCCAGATGCCAACAAGTACGTTTTACATTTACGGTATTTTCTTTTCTAGACCTAAGTAGTTTGGGGTTAAAGGAATTGCTCAGGGGCCCAGCAGTGATAGTTTGGTGGTGTTGGGATTTGAACTTAGGATCTTCTGATCAATTTAAAGTGCCATCAAATAGAAATGCAGAAATGATCATCAAAACATATTCCATCAACAAAAGAATGAACAGAAAACTAACAAGTTTTTACTATTAAATTGTCTGCTGGAACCTTTCATTAGCCTCTCCCAGCTGAGCCAGGGATCTTCTAGGTCCTTTAGAATAACTCTTCTAAGTTCTAAGTAAGATTAAAGTAAATTACTTTTAGCTTAGAACCCACCTTTTTTACCGCTCCATTTGGGGATTCATTTGTATGTACATCCTTTTTCTTAATAAATTTTACATGGTACAGTGGGATATTTAAACATCAGTACATTTTTTTTAGATTTGCTATGATTTATTAATGATACTGTGTAATGAGTTTATTTCTGCCAACCAGGAACAGTTGTATTTACATCATGATTATCTTTTAGAAATGAAATTATACTTACCTGCAGTTAGACTTTAATTATGTCACTTTTGCACCACTAATTTAAGGGGTTCACCGCAATTGGAATGAATAGTTATGGCATCCCCAAAGTAATTACTTTTAAATTTGTAACCAATTTAGCAAACTATTGAGGTGGCTAATGCAAGACTACAAAATATGTAAAAGTGCAAAGTCAAATACTTCTGCATGGTATTGAACGTATTATATAACTGTAGAACCATGTTTTTCCCCTTTCACAGCTTTAGCATAAATTTCAAAACGGGGCCATCTAATAGTGATGACATCGCTTTTCAATACAACCCTCAAATTGGTAGTTATACAGCCCTGAACAGCTTTAGGAATGGAAAATGGGAGACAGAAGAAGTTGCACCAGATAAACCTTTCACCAAGGGAGGATCTTTCCAAATGATCATTGCCATCAAATCAGACGATTATGAGGTGGGTTTCTATGATAATATGCACATTTTAGAATTAAATTTTTTAAGAACATTAATTTGAATAAAAGAGCCTTAATTTCATTTCCCATTTTTTCTGCAGGTCTATGTGAACGGTTCAAAGCATTGTGTGTTCAAGCATCGCATTCCTCTAGAGAAAGTTTCAACACTTGACATCCAGGGAAATCTTTCCCAGCTCATATGTGGTTTTATAAATGTATGTATCATTTTTGTATGCTAAATGGCAAGGATGTAAACAAATCACATTGCTTTTATTTATTAATTATTATTTAAATCAGAGGATAAATCGTTTAATTTGTCAACAGGGCTGGAGTACTTCTTCCTTCTTTAAGGAGATACAGAAAATTACAGCTACATACAAAGTCTCAAAAGCCATGTCTTTCAATATTTCAGATCCAATCACTAACCCTGTAAGTCAAGAATTACACAACATGAACATATTTGCTGCAAAATGACAAGTTTTTTTTTAAACTGACTTACTTGAGAATGTTATGCAATTTTTTTAGACAATTCCCTATGTGGGTAAGATACCAAATGGGCTTAAAAAAGACATGGCGGTCATCTTCCAAGGTTCTGTTCCTCAAGAGGCTAAAGGGTACGTTTTGAGTCATCATTAAATGGGAAATGACCATGTACATACACATACAACAACAAATGAGAATGATGCGTTTCCCCTTGAGTCCGGTTTCTCTCTTGGTTTCATCCTAATTTCATCTCATGGAGTTTCTCATTGCTCATTGAGGATAAACACAAATTTAACCATAAAATTTGTATTTGTTATCTGAATTTAGTATTTTCTGTAGAGCTTCTTTGAGACAATGCTCCTTGTTAAAAGCGCTATACAAATAAAATTCAATTAAATAGTAAACACAAGCCTTTGGTCCACCATACAAAATAAAGTTTAGAATAAATAGTTAGATATTTAAAACACGTTTGTCTTATCTTGGCAGATTTATCGTAAATTTTAAAACTGGGCCGTCGGACAATGACGACATAGCTTTTCATTTCAACCCTTGTATTGGCGAGAACACAATCATGAACAGCTTCAGAAACGGAAACTGGGAGAAAAAGGAAATTATACCTGGTACTCCATTCACCAGGGGAAATGGTTTTCAAATGATTGTACTCATCAATTCTAAGAGTTATGAGGTGTGCTTTTATGATTTTATTTTATTTTATAATTCAGACACTCATGATGCCTGTTTCTTTATTTACCTTAAAATAATTCCCATGCCCCTACAGGTTTATGTGAACGGCTTGAACCAGTGGACATTTAACCATCGCATTCCTTTAGAGAAAGTTGTGACACTATGTGTTACTGGGGACATTACCATTCAGCTGATTGGTTTTGATGAGGTAAGAAACTTTTTTTTTTCTTGAAATGTCAGATCTATTAGTTTCATACAATAACCCATTTTTCTTCCCCCCCCCCCTTTTTTTTTTTTAGAACTGCAAAGTTGAATAAAATAAAATGAGCAAATGTACATGGGAAGGGCGTTCCAGAGGTTTAAAAAGTACACCTAGGTTTTGCAGCAGAATGTTTAAGCAAGTTATAGACAGATTTCAGATTTTTTTTAATTAGACCCTCTCCTCAAATTGCTCACGATGTTGCCACATTTGCCATGTATGGCATATAACTGCCAGAAACAAAACAAAAAAAGTTATTAAATTATCAAAAACTTCTAGTATATGAATGAAAATGTTTTGGATACTTTACCACATTATAATCAGATACTGACTTTACATAATCTTGAAGACTAAGTCATAATAAGTTTCCTTTTAGGCCTGCTTCTTTCCAATGGAGACAAATAAATAATTGTGTGTGTGTGTGTGCGCGTGCAAAAACGCAGAATGAAGTGATATGGCCGCCAAGAAGTTACAAATTAACTTCTGGGCAGATATTTGTTGAACGGTAGCTTGGCCAACAAGCTATAATGAAATGGGCTTTAATGAGTGTTTAAGCTTGCCAAATGATTCTACATTATAAAGTCTCAAAAAGGGATTCAGGGAACACAAGGCAACTTCTTCACTTGCCTTCTTTCAATTGGTTAATTGATACTCATTTATGCATAAAATTTAAGACTAGATTTTGGGGGAGCATTGTAGAAGCAGCTTTCATAGTTTACAATCTTCTGGCCTACAACATCATCTGTGCTTAAAATTTTGTTCAACTGCTGATTGTCTGCTAATTCTTAATAAAACAAAGGGAATCTGAAGTTTGAGTGTCTATGTTTTTTCTCCAGCGCAGAATGAAAACCTATAATTTTGCCCCCACTGCATACAGCTACATACATAAATTGCATACACGGTTATAAAAATGTCAACAAACCAGAAGCTCAACAACAATTAGATATTGCTGTTTATTAGGTCCAAAAAAATAGCACAATACCGACTAAAACTTATTGAACATTGGACAGTTAAAAAAAACAAGGCAGACTTGATGTGCAGCGAACAACCTTGTCAAATGCGTCACAAGACCTGTAATGGACATTAAGATGTCACCAATTATTTCAAAGAATCCAAAATAGGAGCAGTCCATTTATTAGCTGCTTGTACAAAGTAGTGTGTGTAAACCTCATAGGAAAGTTATAAATAATATGATGTTAGTGTCATTTTCATACTATCCACTTGGTTATGGTTTTTCATAAACGGAGAGATCTAGGGTGGGGATTACATAGTATGCACTTATTAAATCAGACAGATAAAGTAGTAAGGTGCATTAATCTGACAACTCTGTTTACATGCCTCAATGTTATGGTTAAAATGTTACAATTACTTGCTCGATACTTTAACACTGTCCAGAAATAACAAAGGATTTGCTGGCCGCCAGGAAATGGAAACAGTCCTAAATGAAAATTTTAATCTAAGTAATAATATATACATTTTAGGGATTTTTGAGAAAATAAATAAATTAATAAAAATGTTTAAAACCAATCGCTCAATATATTCTGTAACACAAATTTCCTTACACAAACCATTAAAAGATTCAAATGACTTGACATTTTACACATCAACTACAGCACCTTTAAGCTGAAACGTTTAAGTAGTAAATATTCAAACAATTTCAGCCAAGCCAATGCACACATTGAGATATTTCATATTGATGCTTCAATAAGTCAATTATAACAAAACTTCAATAAGTGCGAAGGTTTAAATAGTAAACACACTTTTTCGTTTTAGAGATGCTAAATTAATTTTTAAAAATAGCTTTATTTGTAAAAATATATGGAGAAAAATTGCTGTGTATAAAAACTAGCAAAAGTAATGGAAATTTCATCCAGGAAAGAAAAAACAACTATCACACCTGTTTAGACTTTAGCGATGCCCAGTTCCTCTGGGGTTGAGATGCCCAGCTCTGTAAGGGTGGGGCGAAGCTCTTGAATTACATATGGATAGATCTCTTTATATGGTCCGGCTTTATCCTGAGTTGACGATATGACAATTGTGAAGTCAACGAATTGCGACATCATTGAATCAGCTATAAGTCAGTCTATTGGAAAACATTTGAACTGCTGTAGTAAAGGAGACTGATCTTTTTGAAGTGGTGTTTGCAAGTGTTATATTCTTTATCAGCTGTAACCATTTATGGTTTATTACACCTACAAAACGTGTAGAAAACCCACCTTGACTGCCTCGAGAATGCGGACTGCACTGGCCAAGTCGTTCAACCGTCTGCAGGCTCTCAGTGCAGAGTCAAGGATCTTTGGTTCAGGAACCAGATCATAGCCGATCAGAGTGTTCACACCTTAATAAGTGAAAAAGGAAAAAAGGGTGTAAAAGTCTAACAATGAACAAAGCATTGGTACAATTAAACAACTCTTTCATTGCATCAGATTGTATCACACCACTTTATTGTGGCTAATTTTCCATCATATTTTACTTCTCTTATACCACAGCAATATGTAATGAACATTTCTGTTAAATATGGTTCAATGTCGTGGAACATTTACTGTTGTCTTTATCAGTATAGAATGATAGTTAATGCTGGTTTACAAGACTGATTTAGACATACATGGTTTATTTAATTCACTTAATCCTCATTTACAGCAGTAAATAAGCTGCAGCCTTACGCTTTACCTTTTCTAAGTTCCCAGTCATCAAGGTTGTGCTTGCTGAAGTACGTGACCCATCGAGCGTCGAACTCCTCGTCTGTCTCCGCTTTGGCATGAGAGTAGCATCGAGAGGCTAAAGGGGCTGAAAACGGGGGGAAAAAATAACACCAACAACAGGAAAACATCATTAAATATTCATAACCTCCTTTCTTTACCACTTCCAATTGTAGGCTATAACAACAACAACTATTCCAACCTATAATATAGTATTGTAGCATATAACAACATTTTAGAAATATGAAACTTCTAGCTGGATTTATTAAGATTAAAAAACAAAGCAAAAACAAAAAATCACTTTCTTTACACTTGTGTTCGTAGCAATCACCAAATTATCATTCACTTCCATTTAGTCACCCCTATGATCTATGCAGGTAAATGTGTACAATTCAAATAATAATAATAAAAGTGCTTAAACTTTAATCATCTGAGGTGTTTGGTTTGATTTAATGTGTGGGATTGCACTGGCTCAGTCTGTATAGATGATTACTCTTTATTTTACATTTTAAACAACAATGACCTTCCAAATTTGTGGCAAGTTTGAAAAAGACGCATGACCCAATAAAATGTCCACAAACTTATAGCTATAATATGTAGTTGGAGGAAAATAAACAGCATAGTTTGTGGCTAATAATGAATTAATGAGCCGATTAAATTAATAAATGTATAATCATTTATCCATACTACTTTTAATTTTTATATAAATTATATATGCCGTATTAGATTAGATTTCTGGTCATCATTATTCGAAAATATATAAATATTTCACTTAAACGGAGTCAGTGTAGTGAATTTTTTGAATTTTATCAATGTCGGTCATCACAAGGGCATAACTTAACGTTACTCTATTAGCTAGCATGCTAACGTTACCTAGATGACGACGTAATTTTTAAAGAAAGAGAAATCCCAAAATAATCTGTAACAATTTTATTTTATACCAATGTGTTTAAAATAAAATTCAAACAAGGTTTAAATAACTGCCTAAATCACACACGTAGTCCTTGTTGGTGAAAGTCTAATATGTACCTTCACTGAAATCTATATAATCTATATAAACTATATAATCACCCCTTACCTGTGCACTGAGGACCAGTTCGTGCTAAACTCCTGATGCCGGACGCAGAAACACGGAGAACGCCAGAAAACATAATAACGTCCCCTGCAGAAAGGTTGACCGACTGACTACTCGGGCACACAAGTTAAGAGGAGCTACCGTGATGTGTATGGAAAGCCAGAAGGTCCGAAAACGCGCCTATTTTAACGCGTTAAAAACACGTCAACTACGTGTTGTTAACGTGTTCTTAACGTGTTGTTAACGCGTGAAAAAATTAGCGCGTACTTAACGTGTTGTTAA
>JAOUQX010091502.1:0-2500 GCA_028566295.1 Liobagrus marginatus
CCGTACTTCTGCTTTTTATGTCTGTTCCAAAATATACTTGTATTGTATTCCTGTTGTAAGGGGTCCTTTAATATAATACTAATATTGATACTAATATAATTTATTATATTTATTATACCCTTATAATTTATAATAGTTTTGTAATAGTTTATAGGTTTCATTTTTTAAAAAATCCTGCGCATTTTTACACAAACAGTGTTGCAAAACTTTGCAGTACGTACATTAGTCATGCACCTCAGGACTTTTTCTATGTAGAGGCTTCCTGTACTGTGCAATTCATGGAATTGTTTTTCATTAATTCATGAAAATTCTGCTTAATCTGTTCTTTTCATTTTTTGCGGTTAAACTTACTTCCCTCATTAGAAGGAAGCAGGCCTGTCTCTATTTTGCAAAGGTTTTTTGATCCTAGCTCGTGATAGACTAGAAACAAGGGTCAAAATGATGGCACCTTTAAATTAACTTAATTTAAGCAAAAGGTTTTTACTTTATTATTCATGTTATATGTTTTTGTCTATTATTTACTATGCTTCTAGCCTTATTTCTACGTAAATTATTCCACAAGGGTCAGCTTCCTTGCTGGTGGCTTTCCGGATGTAGCGTGACGTGTAAATGTCCATGATAGAGGGAACAGAAACGCCGTCTATCTTCTCAGCTGTCCTCACTATCCGCTGTAGTGTCCTGCGGTCCTATACGGTGCAGTTCCCAAACCAGACAGTGATGCAGCTGCTCATGATGCTCTCGATGGTCACTCTGTAGAATGTGGTCATGATATGAGGAGGGAGATGTGCTTTCCGCAGCCTATGTAGGAAATAGAGACACTGCTTGGATTTCTTACTGATGGAGCAGGTGTTGAGTGACCAGGTGAGGTGAACACCGAGGAACTTGACTTGGTGCTCTGGCTGTATAGTTTATTAAGGGAAAATGCAAAAATGTGTTCAAATGAAATGGATTCAATGAGTTACTCATTCGTGGATAAGGTAATGATGACTTCATATCTTTAAGTGTCCACAATAACAAACAAACATGACTGATGATTAGAGATTTTTTTTTCTCTCTGGTTTAATATTCACTTATATTCCAGATGTGCTGCACATCCGCCTGCCGTACAGGTCAACAGACTCAGTGAGCCATTATACTTCCAGCTGTTTTTAAATGAATATCTTCCAGGCAGTGTGTCTAATGTTCAGTTTCTTTCTATGGACAGCCCTGACGTGTGGATGACGCATACTCTTACTACAACAGCAGTGACTCCCTGGACACTTTAAAATTCAATGGCAACCACAACGGCTCTGTTAGGAGGAGACATATCCCTAGCACTTTTTAAACACACATCTTGAAAATTACTATTAGCAACATAATGGTGACTACGGCGAATGATTTGCAGCCTGGCAACATAAGTCTCAAAGGTTTCCGATCATCGAGCGGCTGAAAATCTGATAATAAATTAAATGTATACAAGTTTATCAGGTTTATCAGGTTTCGTTGTTAAGGTACGGTATCTGCACTGATAAATGAAGTGTTAGCAGAGCGGTTAGGATGTTGCCCTGTTGCACGTTAGAATGTAAGTTAAGGAAAAGAGTAGCACATTCATCTATACACAATGACGTGTTTGGAGGCAGGAGGAAAGCGGTATACCCGGAGAAAACCCGTGCAGGCATGGTGAGAACATGCAAATTACACACAGAAACACACTGGACGGGAATCGAACCCATGATCTTCTTACTAGCAAGAGTGCTAACCAATCCGCCACCGATGATTAGCATTTTCATAAACAGATCCCTCCATTTCCTTCACATAGTCGTCAGACGTTCATCTTGCTTTCAGTGCTTTTGTGCTCATCCCTGTTTTTTGTGGTGGATAACAATTGTGAAGATTTTTTGTTTGCATCTTGTGTCACGTCGGCTCTAATTTCTTTCCTAAAACAATGGATAGTGATATCTTCAACCCTACTCTGTGGAGTCCGCCAGCTATGTCTCGGTCTGGGTTTTCCTTTCGCAATATTTCTTTAATCACCAGCTGTTGTTTTTCTTGGCCAACTTGCTCGATATCTTTTTGTTAGTACATTGGTGTTTTTGGTTTGTTTGTGTTTTTTTTCTTTTCCTCTTGTGCAATGATTCTGATTGATTTTTCCCTTTTTTCTCAGTCTCCAAAAAAAAGTTTGACTATTTCTTTTATTTCGAGCACTTTGGTATTCATGTTGGGTTATTCATCTTAATAACAATTTAACTGCTCATCGGCAAAACCCCATGCTCAAAGCAATGACGGACACTTAGAGCTATTAAACATTAACCACACAGGGCATTCCTGAGCAACAAGAACCCTTTGTACTATTTTTTATTCACTTTTTCATAAAATGGGTGGGTTCAAACAAAAGGAACGGTCTTTAATAAGACGTCTACATCCAAATATCAATAGATAAAAGATAAAAAGCTTTTTTTTTTTTTTTGCCCACACACACCAAAATGCCTGTACATAGCAGAAACAAAAGAAACCATTCTTT
>JAOUQX010091502.1:5000-10951 GCA_028566295.1 Liobagrus marginatus
TTCTTGAATAGTGGCTGGGATATTTCCATCTTCTTTCATTGCCAGGCAAGATGCGCAAGTCAGATCTTCTTTCAGTATGTTTATTTAGTCCTCTCTCCACTAGCATATGATGGATGACTTATCATTTCAACCCTTATGGCTGCCCTTGTCGACTTTGCACATAGCATCGTCTGTGGTGCTTTATCCGTTTCCCTTTTTCTCTTCTTCTTTTCTTGAAAATGTTTTATTATGCAGCCAAGTCATGCAGTATGCCTAGAACTACAAGTGCTATCTACTCAAAGGTACTTTGCATGCTATATGGCAGGTGCCAAAGTGGAGACGTTTGACATTTTAAGAAAAAGAATATACAAAAAAAAAAAGCAATTGCAATTTATATATGAAAAAACTGATAGTGAAACCTATGAGAAAAAAAATAAAAGCAAAAGGTTTATATGCTCGCCATACAAAACATACCTTTGAAGTGGAAGCAAGGCTCAGTGACATATCTGCAGACGTTCCAGCCTGCAAAAACTAATCTCAGGGAGGTAGTACCAACATTTCTGGGAGATAGTAGTCAATTCAGTTCAATTTTATTTATAAAGCGCTTTAAAAATATACATTGTATCAAAGCAGCTTTACAGAATATAAACAATAGTGTGAAATGTATTCCAATGAGCAAGCCTGAGGCGACGATGGCGAGGAAGAACTCCCTAATGTAATGTTAGGAAGAAACCTTGACAGGAACCAGACTCAAGGGGAACCCATCCTCATTTGGGGGACGGCATGATGTATATTTACAGGTGATATGCAGTGAAAATATAAACATATGAACATATGTTCAGTCTTGAGCCGTCCTTGTACACCAGTCCATCACTCAGCGGCGATCACCTCCAGCCAGAGGAAAGGTATTGGCACACGTCAGGATGGACCGAGACAGCCAGGGACGCTGGCAGCTCGGTTACAGCATGTATAACTCGGCAGAAAGACAGAATTTGAGAAGTTTTTATGTATGTGTTTATAACGGTAAATATAATGTACACTAATAACCAGCTGCTTGAAGCGACTACGGAAGTAGCTCGACCCCTAGATCGAAATTCGGTGAGAGATCTGTTCCTTTAACTGCGAGAGAACTAACTCTAATAAACTTGACTGAACAAATATGCTTTAAACCTGAACTTGAACCTTGAGACTGTGTCTGAGTCCCAAACACAAATTGGGAGACTGTTCCATAGCTGCGGTGCTTTGTAAAAGAAAGCCCTGCTGTAGCTTTTATCATCTGCGGTACCAATAAATAACCTGCATCTTTGGATCACAGAGGCATGGAAGATCGTAATTAATTGGGTGGCGGTGGCTCAATGGTATAAGGCTCTGGGTCAGTGATCAGAAGGTTGGGGGTTCAAGCCCCGCACCAGGCAAGCCACCGTCATTGGCTCCTTGAGCAAGGCCCTTAACCTCACCTGCTCCAGGGGTGCTGTTTGTTCTGGCTGACCCTGCACTCTGACCCCAGTGTTCAAATTTTTATGCTGGGATATGTGGAATCAAAGAATTTCACTGTATGATGTGCATTTGACCAATAAATTAACTTTAACTAGGACTTCGCGTAGGTAGTCGTGCCCCTTCCTTCTAACCAAACCCCTGAAAAAAACAACACACATTCACCAGCTGTGATTTGCGCAATAAATTAACTTCATGTGTAACAATATTAATATAGCACTTCTTAATTCGTGAAGAACAATCCAAAGAACTGCATGCATTAAAATACTTATTGTTATCAATCTACTCATTGTATTGTTATCCATTTATTAAATTACACTTTCAAACAAGTGTGCAGAAAGTTTGGCCTCATCACGTTGTACAGTAGAACATCAGTAAACTACGGCTGTGCGGGAGACACCGGGAACGTCAGGGAGAGGTGGTGTGTCTGAAACTGTGTATAAAAACGTAGGAACTGGTAGCAAAGAAAAAACAACAAGTGCTCTGGACTGATGAGTTAAACTTTGACTTATCAGGCCGTAGCTGTAGCAGATACAATAACAACTGTATGTTGGCACCAGTGAAGCATGGTGGAGGCTTTTGTACAGCACGTTTGGGAAAGTATGTCATCGGGGAGGCATCGAATTAACCCCACATTTATTCGACAGCAGGACAATAACCCTACATGATTAAGAACAATCTTCAGTGTAGAGAAGAAAAATTTGTCCTAGAAATAATGGTTTGGTCCCGAAAAATCTCAAAATGGTCTCACCATCATGTATATCTAGATGAACATGAAGAGACAGACGAATTCGAGGCAGCCTGCATCCACAGAAGACCCGTGGTTAGTTTTCCAAAATGTTTGGAAGTGGCAGTTAAACAATGGCTCCACTAAATAGTAATTTGATTTGGATTTCTCCTCTGTTTATTTACTTTCACTTTTGTTAAATGATAAAAAAAAATAACATATTAACACTTCTATTTTTAAAAAGCAGTCCATCTTAGTATTTTTCACACCTGCCTAAAACTGTGTTTTATTTCCTCGGAAACAAAAGCTAGAATCTTGCATGTCACTGTGCAACATATATTATTCTTACCTAATTTTTGTGCAACTGCTTACATAGCATTCAAAACAGACTGGAGGTGTTCTGAGTCCAGGAAGAGCCATGCCAGCTCACCACTTAAATATTTATGTATCACAAGTTTTCTGGAACTGATTCAAGTTGATCCGGTCTGTTTACCAATAGCAACACATCTTCATACAGGCTATTTAGCACTATTTTATATTGGAGTTGGTGTGAGTCCAAAGCATATCTTTCTCCTTGTGCAGGTAATAATGCAGAGGGAATTAAGGCCTCGGAGCATCAGCAATCCGTCCCATATCTGCCAAATGAAAAGGCCCCACTGCACATCCATCTTGATTACGTCAATGGCTCTCTAAAGCTTTCCATCTTATGAAAAATATTTTTTTAACAGGGGACTAGAATATTTTTTATTTTATTTTTATTTTTTTCTTTATTAAAGCATCCCAGGTTTTCAGTGACTGCTTCCAACGATGCTTGATATTAAGGAAATTATTAAGTCGTGCATATGAATGAATGACAATGAATGAATGAAAATCAAACTGAATCACTAGTAAGAAAATGAAGAAGTCAAACATCTTTTTAAGCAAACGTCAGTCCCGTTTACAGTACAACTTCAATAATGAATTATAAGCTCTACAGCAATGCCAAAATTTTACCAAGTGAATATTTTTCCCAGGTCACCACACTATAATATTCTGGTGTGTACATACACTGGACGCCACCTGAGCATCACACCCGTATGTGGATCCCAATTCCCATCTGTCGCCACACAGTCGGAGACACACAACTGCACAGATAGTCTTGTTATGCTTTAACATGCCCCTGTGTCCAAAATTAATTCAATAAGGACATCAAAGTTGGAATAAAAAATAAACGGAGTGACCTTTACAGACCAAAACTCCACTAAGCACCTTTGAGCTGACTTTTTCTTGTGGCTGAATAAAACACTTACTACATACAAACTGTAAAGTTTAGTGAAGAGCCTTTCCAGAAAATTGGGGTTGTTATTATTAAAAGCAAAGCGTGACTAAATCTGAAGTTAAATTCTCAATAAACACAAATGGGTGTCATGTACGGCTGTCCACAAACTTTTGACCATAGTATTTTGTTGCCGCTTGCAAATGAAGAGAACAATGGAGTGTTTCAACCGTGCAGTCCTACCATTCCATACCGACATTTGATCTCAATTTAATTGAATCTGGAATAGTTTGATAAGCACAAGGGGATCAGAATCAGTTTATATCTTAATTGGATCTTGTTTATGTTATGGATTAGGATAGCATTTACACGTTATATATATCTCGAATGTTTCCCAAGAGAAAGTCGCAGCACAAAGATTATCTTGGTGGAAAGTTATGACTTTGAATACGTTCTTATTAAAAAAAATGTTCTAAAGTTTTACTGCTGTTCTGAATATATGTGTCTATGGCGGTTCAAGGTAGACATACTTAAAAAGAGTTTATGACTAAGAACAGGTTTATTGCTCCTCTTTTGAATTATGATCATTAACAATTAAACCCAGTGATAAGTAACATGCACACTGTCGACTTTCAGCATGCCCTTTGCTCAGTGCCGGATTTAGGCATCGCCCCCAGGGCGGAATAATCCTGGGGCGGGACATGGCGCCCACACGAAAAAAAAAATAAAGCGATCAGGGTTTTATTACCAATCATTACCACGTCAATGATTATATCATGTCACCGTGTGGGGTCAGTTAACCTAGTCGGGAGGGGGTTGGTTGATGTCACCTCCTATTAAAAGATAAAGTGCAGATTGTTTGTAATTTTTCTTTTTTTTCTGGGATGTTATGACATGGTTTGCAGAGGGCACCAGTCAACCTAGAACCGCTAATGCCTTTGCTCGAAAAGCTGCCAGATGTATTTCATCTTAAAATATGATAATGACTTGGTCACTGAACTAATGAAGCTTGAAATGTCATACAGGAGGTATTTCACTGATTGATATTATACATAATTCTAGCAGCTTTATAGAACACATTCATTCCTTTACGGCCGAGTTGAGTTCTGCAGATGGAGTGATTAGTAGAGGAATTAGTATGAATGTAAGCACTGTAATTGAAAGTACAATTTGCGGAATTTGCTGAAATTCCACGTGTGATTAATTCAGTTCAATTCCGAATTACGACTTGTGAAAGAACTGCAAAATGCATTTAAGCTCAATTTCAAAGCTTAACATTATGGACGAAGTAAAATTACTTGCTTATTTATATATTTATATTGTATTATTTATTTATCCTTGTTATACAACCGTTAGCTCAGTTCCCTTAAGTTAACCCACTAAAATTCCACCTGTTTATTTAGAACAGGTACTATAGGGTTTAGGTTATAATATAAAAGGTGACTAGTTAAGTTGATAAATAAACACGACCAATTTCTCCGATAGCTACCAAGCCAGCTAGCTAACATGCTATAAATTGAGTGAACTTCTTTGGAATCTATTTCCACTACGGAGTAAAAATAACAAAAACGTTGCAATATTACATCCTTAAAGTAACTTACTAGACATTACTTCCTTGTTTATAGGACTGTTGTATAAAGGCTTGAAAGCATGAGCAAAATGCTCAAACTAGAGAATTAAACACATTGTATAAAGGCTACACACCGTACATAGTTTAGGATTGTATGCATTTGATGTACTGTATCATGGGTTCATTAAAGTCCCTGTGAAATTAATTCTGCGAATTGTTTCTGAATGTATTATAAATGCTGCAAATGTATTGCTGAAACACATTACACACACTGTGAACTCTGTAGTACTGAATAGTGGAGTTAGACCTTTAAACAGTTTTTCACCAATTCTGTGTTCTGTATTTTTTGGGCGGGGCTAAAACGGAGCACGATGATGCAAAGAAGCCATGAGCCATGGCCCCGCCCCTCAATATAATAACTGCCGATGACGCCACCGATCATAACTAGAACATATTCGTATCAGTTCACGTTCTTAATCGCGAGTTATCAATACCGTTAGTTACTAAAGCCTACACAGTTTGTTAGCTAGCTGTGCCTACGTCAATGAAATGCGTATTTTGATAGCATACATAAAGCTCCCTGAACTTATTTGGCTTAGCTAGGTTATGCAAGTTACATATTGCCAAGTTGCATAAAAGAAAAAAAACTAACCATTCTGTTGCAAACTGAGAAAAACGAGGTTGATTCTCGGGTAGAAGGTCGTCTGAATTGAATCTGAGCTCTGGAAGCTCAAGCATGTTTGGTTTTGTACAGTGGTACACCGCTTATCGACTTTAATCTGTTCCTTAAAACCGGTCGAAATACGAAAAGGTCGAAGAGCAAATGTAATTATCATATAGGAAATAATGAAGTTTCAAGTTTCAAGTTTCAAAGTTTATTGGTCACATGTACATTATACGTGGTACAACATACAGTGAAATGCTTT
>JAOUQX010091510.1:0-10950 GCA_028566295.1 Liobagrus marginatus
CTCTCTCTCTCTCTCTCTCTCTCTCTCTCTCTCTCTCTCTCTCTCTCTCTCTCTCTCTCTCTCTCTCTCTGTCTCATTCTCTCTCTCTCTCGCTCTCTCTGTCTCATTCTCTCTCTCTGTCTCTACCACTGTCTCTCTCTCTCTCCATCCCTCTCCCTTTCTCTTTTTCTTTTTCTCTCTATCGCTTTCCGTCTCCAGTCTCCATTCGACGGCTCTCGTCTGGTCTTCCCTCCTGGCATAGCATCAGTGGTTATGGGAGCATTTTACCTGCTTCTGCGCCAGCTCCTGCCCGAGGGTTTGGGCACGTCTCTGTTCGTCGGTGGTCTTTGTGGTTATGTGGTCTACGACATGATCCATTACTACCTGCACTATGGTTCGCCACGCAAGGGCTCCTACCTCTACGGTCTAAAGGCTTACCACGTCAAACACCATTTCGAGCATCAAAGAGCAGGTACTTATATCGATCTGTACCTATACTCTAACCATGTTCTGATTGGTTGGAGTAATAATGCCACCTGTACCCAGGTTTCTCCAAACTGGAATGCTGATATTTTACTAATAGCATTATTAATGGGCCCAGAGTCACTTAAAGATAGGCTTTACAGTCCTTATTAAAAACATTCTGTGGTTCTAGTGGACTAGAACAAGGGCTAGATCTGGTGTCTCCAACATTTTAGAAACTGAGAGCTACTTCTTGGGTAGCGATTAATGCGAAGAGCTACCAGTTTAATATTCGCTTCTGAAATAACAAATTTGCTCAATTTACCTTTAATTATGTTATTATTTATAATGAATGTTATTCATATATGTGAAGACGCTGATCATGTTAATGATTTCTCACAATAATTATCAGCGATGATTGAACAAGCTAGGAAACAGATAAATAGTAATATGCAACATTTTATTTCTATAAATCTTTTAAAATTAAAAAAGAATAGTAACGAAAAATATAGATGCAGCTCACTGGTAAGTGGTGTTATGGTGGGATATTGTTAAAACAGGCCCGTGGGCGACTCATGTGGTCCTTGCGGGCGACCTGGTGACCGCCGGCACCATATTGGTGACCCCTGGGCTAGACCATCAAGCCTAAACCCAGTCACAGAACAGCATAATAATGTAAATTGATGAAGTATTTAATAATTAATCAAATGTCTTTACTTCTTATAACTCAAATGCATGTAATACATGAACTACTAGTAAAACTAAAATCAAATTCAGATCGTATTTATCACATACATGCAGTGAAATGTTTTCATTTCGCATATCCCAGCATATGAATTTGAACGCTGGGGTCAGAGCGCAGGGTCAGCCAGAACGAACGGCACCCCTGGAGAAAGTGAGGTTAAGGGCCTTGCTCAAGGACCCAATGATGGTAGCTTGCCTGGTGCGAGGCTTGAACCCCGACCCTCTGATCACTGACCCAGAGCCTTAACATTGAGCCGCCATAATTATTAGAAATAGTAATAATAGTTATTTTCTTATGACATTTATCAATTGGCAAATGTCCTTATTCAGCGGCTTACATTTCTTATTTATCCTATATATCTAAGCAGTTGAGGGTTAGGGGCCTTGCTCAGGGGCCCAGCAGTGGCCATTTGGTGGTGCTGGGAATTGAACCTGCAATCTTCCAATATTAAACAGCGCCGACTTAGATAGCACACACATTGGTTGTGATGACTGCCTTTCAGCATGTTTCCGCTGATCAATGTTTGTTTTTTCTCTTCTTCCAGGTTTCGGCATCAGCACCACGTTCTGGGACCATCCCTTTAACACAGTCATTCCGAAGCAGACATTTTAACTCCTTTTCTGTTGTCACGAGTGCCCTATGCCAGGCCTATGCCCATCCTCTCGAACTGCCAACAAACGTTGCTTTTCTAAGCGCTCATGCTCTGCTACTTTGCCCACAAAAACTGATCCAGGTTGCTTATCATCATCATCATAATCATCATCATCATCATCATCCTAATTTTCCTGCCAGTTTAGGAGGCACAGTCCAGACTCAGAGTAAATGTTGGGATAGATGTGTGTACAGATATATAATATGTACAGGAATCTAATTGTAATAATTTGGATTAAAACTGTTTTTTGAGGCACTAAGAGTTTATGACCGCTTTTAACCCCCAGATTTACATGTAGATGGCGGTAGAAAGTTTAAGTTAAGTGTAAGAAGGTGTGTGAAGGTGACGACAGAGCGAGTAAACATGTGGATGAATTGTTTTTAGCTGTAGCGTGGTGATGAATGGAGAAGACTGTAAAACAATAGGACCCCAAATGGCTGTCCAGTTGACTGCCGGAGAGGAACTACTCAGGAACGTGCTGTAGATCCCACCATGCTTATGCAAGGGTTTTCAGTGTTGATGCTGTTATATAGGAAGTTATTTTCACTGCGCTCTTTGTTTGTGTTTTCGCTCCTTGTGAGCCGTTTTATGAACATCTGTGAATTACAGTCAGAAACAAAAACAGGAGTCACATCTAGTGTCGGGTCTCTTTCGTGCTTTTTAGCTTCAGGGTTTTGTTCTGTAATCAGCCTTGGTTTTTTGTTTCGTTTTGTTTTGCTTTGCTTTGCTTTGCTTTGCTTTGCTTTGTTTTGTTTTTTTGTTTTGTTTAGTTTTTTTTGTTTTGCTTTGCTTTGTTTTGTTTTTTGTTTTGTTTTGTTTTTGTTGTTTTGTTTTTGTTGTTTTGTTTTGCTTTGTTTTGTTTTTGTTGTTTTGTTTTTGTTGTTTTGTTTGTTTTGCTTTGCTTTGTTTTGTTTTGTTTTGTTTTTTGTTTTGTTTTGTTTTTGTTGTTTTGTTTGTTTTTTTGTTGTTTGCTTTGTTTTGTTTTGTTTTGCTTTGTTTTTTTTTTGCAGAACGATCTCCCAACGGGGAGCAGCCATAGCCAAAAAAAACACATATTAAGAGACGTTAAGCTGTGATGCTTCCATTGAGATGCAAGAAGCAAACGATGGCACTCAGGTTTACCTGTTCGGGAAAAGCAGGTGTGTTGTCATGGCTGCCAAACTTGAACCATCAGGGGGCATGAAGCCGTATGATTGGGGATCTCCTTCAGTATGGGGGTTGCCTGGCATGGAATTTTTACCAAGGCTATCCCTTATCTGGGTTGACGATCATTAGCATCTGACCAGTCTGTGAACATGGAGGTCCCACCCACTTTTCCAGGCTGATCTCTCGTTGGTTCATGCTTGTAACAATCTCCAACCTGTCCAGAAGTGTCGCTTTTTCGCTATCTCACTTCATTTCCCGAATCGCAAACTTGCTCTGCATTTTTTCGCCTGTATTAACCCCGTGTTGGGTGTTTATGCTGGCGTGAAGTCGACACCAAGCCTGTCTGGATTATTAGAAACGTTCTATCCAGATCTAAATGAGACTTTGGCCTCTTTTGTAGCACAGCTACGGTACTATCTGTCAGTGGTGGTACCATGATGAAACGTTTTGGAAAGCTACCGTCTACCCAGTCAGTCCTTGTTGACTTCACGGCCAAAATAAACAACAGAGGAAATGTTGAATCTGTGTATTAAAATGTCCCTAATGTGATATAAAGGGCATTCCCTACCTCCGAATTTCCTTTCTACACTCAAATCCTTATTCGTAATTAGTAAGTATGGTGTCAAGAGGTGGCAGTTAGAGTTGTACGATTGGGCTATACGGCTCATATTGTGGGAACTGTTTCTGGAAACATGAACGTTGATTAAGTAGTCATGCCATGGAACTTCCTGTTTCAGATTAAAAAGGTCACGCTGAGGGCATCCCACAACGGGTGGGTGCCACTGGTTTGATGTAAGTAATAACAATAAATCTATTTACCCGTGCTTACCTGTAAACAAAGTTTGAAGTTTTAATTCAGAGAAACAAGTCTTTAAATGAAAAGAGAAAAAAAAGCTAAAAAAAAAAAACAAACAAACAAAAAAATTAAATACAATTACATTGATGCTTCTAATAGAAATGATGAATCTGTTTACTACTATATATTTTTATGTTGAAAATATCTATACAGATGTACTTGTAAATAAACGTGTATATTTCTGGTGGAGATGGTTTAGCTCACTTTTTGGCTGTCTTTTTCTTTATTATTATTATTATTATTGTTGTTGTTACGTCATGTATGACGTAAAACGACGTACGACAAGTTGTTGTCAATACATTAGACGTTATTGGGAATTTACACATAATTACATAAATATATTGTCTTTGATAAGTTGCCACACACTATATGAGAATCATAAGAGAATCTGGAGTGTAAAAAAAAACAGAAACCCTTAATAACTAAATAGAACCTTGCTTTGCTTTCACACACTTTAAATCAGACCTGAGTACTGTATAATGTATCCTGCACACACGCTGCTCTCTTGCTTACTGAATGCATACAGATATAAGGTGTACACTAGCGCCCCCAAAAGGCTGTTTCTGTTTATCTGTAGCAGGAGGATATACTGTATACTTGATTACATCTGAAAAATCATTTTTCCTCGTTTCCAATTAGCTTAAAACACGACTAACAAATGTAAAAAAAAAATTCAGACACTGTTTTTTTGTTATATATTACCTTTTGCAGTAAAATAATCAGATTAATAAAGTATTCAGTAGCGTGGTTGGATTAAACTGACAACAAACTTTTGATTGGCTAGTGACATCAACCCCGCCCACTCGCAACGCCCACTCATTTCCCTGGAGATGACATACGGGTACATGAACTTTTACATATGATTTACGTTATTATGTTTATTATTTATTACGAGTTTGCAGGTTTGTCGCCATGTTAAAAAGTGTCGACTTACACTATAATTCTTATTCAATTTAATTGTTATCTATGTTTTAAAAGACTGATGTACGTTTTACCGCGTACACGTGTTAACCACTTAAGAACAATAATTATTGTCATCATTTATCATCAAATATAACTTGGTAATTATTGTTCTTTTCAAACACAAAAATTTGATCAACATATATTAGTTAAAATGGCAACGGCGTCAATGATTTTAATGACACACAGGTACGCACACGCGCGCGCGCACCCGCGACGACGACGTTACTCATAACAACACAATACAAATTTATAACACTTAAATACCGAATCGTTTCTTTGCCTCGTTGACTAAACCCGGGTAATTATTCAGAGTCTTTGTTACATATTATTTAATTTATGTCAGTTTAAATAAAACAACTATCGATTAAAACCAGTTCATTATTTGTTACAAATATTATACACATTAAATGTGTAATACAGTAACGTGTAAATAAGTGATTACCAATATACCCTAACCAGATGCTACAGTGTAATCGACCATTCCATAACAGAGGGGTGTTCAAAGATATAACGTTTGCGTTTGTTTAACGAGTAGAGTAAAATTTGGATATAAATGTTCTAATAGTGACAGAATAAATAAACTGAAATACTTAGCTTTCTTTTCTAATCTAATCAATCTTTATTATCTAATTCATATTGAAGAATAAATATACAATTCTGCCGTTTTATTCCATTTAAACGCAAAAAATGGTTTAACCGGCAGCATTATACTGTTGACAAGGCTGTGGGTTGCTCCAGGGAAACAAAAAGGAATTAATATTTAAAACGCGTTAAAAAATATGTAGTATATTAAAGAGTATTGTCCTAACTCTAACCCTAAATAAATAAAGAATAAAACCTCAAGGAAGTAAAACAACTATAATCACTTCTAGTCGAAAAGTGTTTTATCTGCTAACTAACGCGCCGTTTATGCTAGCCGTTTAGCAGTTTTACCTCAGAAAGGGTGTTTTTAATGTTAACCTTATTTGGTAAGAGAAATATGAATAAAACGCAAATAATGGAACTGGCTATAAAAATATTAATTAGGGATTAAAATCCAATGACCACTGGCTGTATATTTGTCATCATACAATTCATATTTTTCGACCAACCCCAAGTGTGTCTGTTTCATCTTGTAAAGATATTAACTTTAGTGCACTTTCTGAGTATTTAGGCTATGTACAAATGAACTAGAAAGGGTGGCAAAAATTATGACATGTAAATGCAGTTACTTTAGGTAATGGTTGCATTTATGTCTCATTTACCTGAAGGATTTATTAAGCAAAGCAGACATTTGTACAGAATTGTTTCACTATTAGCAAGTAAAAAGAGTGACGAATGAATGGAAAGAACAACAAAACATCTGTTTCTGTTCAATACAAACCATTAAGCTGATTCATTTTGTATTGGGAAAAGTAAATGAACCCATAATTAATAGAATGTATTGGAATTACATCATGCACATGATTATATACCATTATATAGCATATAATTATATAGCTATAGCATTACAGTTAAAAATCAAACTCTTTAGTGATGCAGTCATATATGAACAGTTTTTGAATATTGTAATAAGCATATTATCATTGCTTTTAAGCATACGCCTATTATTTTTTACATATTAGAAAGGAAAACAGAAACATTGATGGTGTCTGAGCAGGATAGACTAAAGTAATCAAATACCATCAAGCTGTACAAACTTGTCATTTAGAACCTCTGTACACCAGTTTTGATGATCTTTATGTATGTTTCCTATTTCAATGGTGAGTTGTTGACCTTTAGATAAAGAGTCGCAGCAACGCCACCAAGGCTACCACTGTTGGGCCCTTGAACAAGGCCTATAACCCATCCCCCAGCTCAGGTGACACCGTGTCATGTCTGACCGTACGCTCTGACCCCAACTTCCTAAGTTGGGATATGCGAAGAAACAAATTTCACTCCTCTGTAATGTATATGTTACAAATATATAAGACTTACTCACCATACATTCTATAATATGGACATACAAATTAGAACTGGTTTTACTTTAAAACAAATAAATAAATAAATTTAGTTATCTTTCGATTTGCATATATTTAGTGTCATAAACAGGCGCAGACTTCGTGATTTGGGGGTCCTAAGCGATTCCAGGTATGGGGCCCTGACAGTCAAACTTTAAACTCAAAACAATCAATATACATTTCATATTATATATTATAACAATATATTTTTTCTATTCAGTTTTTTTTATACATTTGTAAATAAACAGCATGTTAAAAATCTGTGTAACCTGGAACTTTTATTTTCTCAATGTAAAATTCAATACAATTGAGTTCTCAACTAAAAAAGTTAAGTAATATATTATTTATATAGGCTTAATGGTATTTGACGGGGCCCCCTAATTCTTTGTGGCCCTAAGCAGCTGCTTGCCTTGCTTATTGGTTTAGTTCGCCCCTGTTAATAAATAATAATCAGCTATTATCTGTGTGTGTTTTGACAGGCAAATGGAGGGTTGTAGGACCCAGAGGATGTCAAACATTAGGAGGAGGAGAGCTGAAGCAGGCGCTCCTGTCTCACCCTGAAGCAAGGGAGGAGAAGTTCAACTGCATTCCTGCTATCGACAGTCCCACTGCTGCTGCTGCAACCACCGATCAAGTTTAAGGGAAAAACAGCAATCTTGTTTGCGTGTGTAAGTGTTCGATCTGCAGGATAAAGTGTGAGCTCAATGAGGAGTGTGTGTGTTTAAGTTCTCTTGTCTTCTGTTTGTTTTCAGAAAACACTAGGAAGGTGGAGTCGTGTGATCATATAAAACAAGACCAGATGTCTAAGAGGAGTATCAAGTGAAAGCAGGTAGTCTTATTGCCTGTACACATTCTCTCTCTCTCTCTCTCTCTCTCTCTCTCTCTCTCTCTCTCTCTCTCTCTCTCTCTCTCTGCTGTTGTCTTCCTGGTTTCTACTCAGACTTGTGGGCAAGCTGAATGTGGTTTCGTTTTAACATAAACAATGAAGCAGGCGGTCACATTCATACAGCATACAGTATATAAATAAACTACGTTATACTTCTGTTACATTTACATCTTGAATTTTGACAACACTCCAAAACCTAAACATTAAACTATTATTTCATTTCATTTCCCTTATGGACTTTATTTTAGCATCCGTTTTAAATCATGCAAATAACTCATGAGGTAGAATCCAGTCCTTGCAAAGCCAGTCCATACAAATTTAGTTAGGTATAATCAAGCACCATATGACTGCTGCTGTCATAATATAATACTGTATAATAGAATATAATGTAACATAACATAATATAATATAATATAATATAATATAATATAATATAATATAATATAATATAATATAATATCATAATAATTACAACAGTTTAGCAAATTGTGACCTGCCAATCCATGTTTGTTATTGTTTTGTACTGGAGCAGTGAAGCTTACGTTACCAACAAATAAAAAAAGGACAATAATAAAAGACTCAATGGAGTTCAGCTACAGTATATGGTAAGGTTTTGTGAAACATTTTCAGAGGCAAAGCATGTTGGAACGAAAGTATTACTGTATTATTACTGATACTTCAGTAAACACAGTGAGTATTTGGAGGTGGCGTGTGCAACTATGCAAATATTACAGTTGTATTTGGCAGACTCCCTTACACTATCTTACTATTTATCTCATTTACACAACTGCTCTTTTAAGAGCCTTGTTGGGGCCCAGCAGTGGCTACTTAGTGGTTTGGGGATTAAAACTTAGAACTTTTTTGAGCAGTTGTCCAAATCAGTGGCACTTTTCCTATTTCATTCGTTCATTCATTCATTATCTAGTGTTTATCCTTTCAGAGGCGCTGCAGTCTATCCCAGCTAACTTAGGGCGTGAGGCGGAGTACACACTGTACAATTGGTAGTTAACACTGGCTCCAGCTAACAGCAGTTAACAGGGCTAACAGACCTTAGAGACAGATAACCATTCACACACACATTCACTCATATGTACAATTTAGAGTAGCACATTCATCTATGTACAATCACATGTGTTTGGAGGCGGGAGGAAACTGGAGTACCCGGGGAAAACCCACGTAAGAGCGGAGAGAACATGCAAACTCCACACAGATACACCCTGAATCGAACCCGTAACCTTCTTGCTGTGAGGCAGGCGTGTTACCCACTCTGCCACCGTACCGCCCACTTTTCCTATTTAAAATCTTCAATTTAATTTTATTCATAATGAAATGATTTTTGTTGCTTGGGATTCACCTCTTCACTTGCAGTATTTATTTTATTTATCTATCTCATACAGGGTTTTACAGGTACATCATTATGTCTTCCCCAAAGCAGCAGCAGGACACCGTCTCCAGCATGGCAGAGGCAATAGCCCCTGAGTCGTGGTCCAAAATTAGCTGTCCATGTTGTGTGTCACCTGAGGTCGAGCCACTGGTTTTAATACAACTGGCCGAGAGCGTGGAGTCCAACACTAAGCGGTGGATCATGGACATGATCTCAGCACCTGAAAAGACAGGAGGTGAGACAAGATTGCAAATTAGTCCAAATAGTCCGCACTATATCGATTTTTGAAATCTAATTTTAAAATATATTTTGTATTTTTTTTGATCGCATAAATATAATAATATTGGTCTGACCTTTGTACAGTGCTGTAGATGTGGATATGTAAAAATATTTAGTAATATCTTAAGCATTTCTCTGTTATGTAACAATGCACGGTGTCATACACTCCACCCTGTGTGTGTATTGTATTTGAACTGCACTAATTCAACGAATGCTGTGTGCTAACTCATACACGGAAACCTTCACGTTGTCCCTGTATCGTTCCTCTGCTGTGTATGTTTTAGGGGCACACCTGCTTGTACACCCGGGTGAAGATCCCAGCTGGGGTCGGATTGTGGTTGCAGCACCTCGCTGTACCTTACTCAGGGCCACGGAGGAACTGGGACTCTGCAAAGCTGACAAAGATGGCAATATGGTCTTGTTTTCCTTTCTTGACCGTGACAACTTTAGAAACACCGGTAAGTAACAAGCCAAACATGTTTATAGTCAGAAGAATGGCAATAAACGTGAGTTGCTGCATGATGCAATAAGCGAATATGGAGCGATAATATTATATGGAATGCAAAGAGAAGAGTGAGGTGGGGAACTATGGAAGAGATACAGTAAAAAATATCAGACGTTAAGGCAATGCTGTGAATAAGAGTACTGTCAGAAATGAATGCATTACAATTATGTTTGCGTCACTTTCGATTTCTAGCTGCAAGGTTGTTTGTGTAGCAGCTGTGTTCTGTGTGTAGACGACATGAAGAAGTTCCTGACCCTGGCTGAAAGACAGTACATCGTCCAACACAAGCTGGAGTCCATGAGAGCCATGACAGATAAGCGCATCCCTGGAATATCTGGAGCCAAGGGGGTTCTTCGGTCCAGGCAGAACATATGTGAGTTACAGTAACCTGGTCAATGTGGGGAGAGAAAGCGCGAGAGAGAGAGAGAGAGAGAGAGAGAGAGAGAGAGAGAGAGAGAGAGGCTGAATAGAACTAATTAGAGAGCTCACACTGACGTTCACCTTGAATGAAACGGAACTCTCTGAAATATATATACATATATATATATAACAACCAAAAAAAAAACCATTTAACATATACAGTATTTTGTAATATATTGTAAAAATATTTTCCATGGCAGGTAGGTAACGTACCGCCATATATGGCCTACGTTTTGTGAGCAGCGTTCTTTAAGACTCCTGGGTAATCTAGGCCATGTCGCCACTGCGGGGTCATCGGAACGCATCTCTATTGTAAGTAGGGGACTAACTGTATAAATATTCTACAGATAATAATAGAGTTATGGATTTAAAGCATAAAACCACATCCCGAATTTGTTTCTGTGAATTGCATTAGAGTAGAATTACACAGATGGTGCATTCAAAACCATTAGATTGCCTCTCTTTTTAAATTGCCATCAACAGCGCTGGTTTATCCATCGTTCAAGACAGAAAACGTGTTTATGTGCATGTATGGGACTTCAGAGTCTCTCTCTTTCTCTCTCACTCTCTCTTAGTTGCTTAGTCATGCTGTGCTCAATCCCCTCCTCTACAGTGATCCTAACATGGTAATACTATCTCTCTCTCTCTCTCTCTCTCTCTCTCTCTCTCTCTCTCTCTCTCTCTCTCTCTCTCT
>JAOUQX010091526.1:0-10946 GCA_028566295.1 Liobagrus marginatus
TAGTTTGTGTGTGGGGGGCAGGTTGAGGAACTGGGGGTGGGGTAACTGAAATTTTTTAAAGTAAATCAGTCTTAGGTTCATTAGTAGTTAGATTCATTATATGCTCATTGTCCAGGCCACATCTATTCACCACACATGGGTATCTCCCATTACCATTTTTAATTCTATAATTTTATTTTCTTTATCTCATCCTATTTTCTCCTAGCACGTCCACTGCTGTTCTAAGTCAGCCTGGGACTTCCACCTCCCATTCTTTGAAGCGGTACCATCGTACTCAGCTTACTCATCTGACTGAGGAGGTTGCCAATTTTCTTGAAGACCTCTACTCTTCACCCCTACCCGGTGCTTCTGATCAGCGTCTACCTCCCCAGATCATGAGGCCTGCAGTAACTCGCGAGATGCTTACTCAAACTGATCTTAGCTGGGCACCTGGACGTGTGGGTGTCTGTCCTCCTTGTCCGTCTCCTTATCTAGTGGATGGCCATCCTCACCCAACAACTCTTCCTTTAGTGATTAGACCTTCCACCTCTGTGGATTTGTGCCCTGTTAATTTTATTTTCATGTCTCATGTCACGTCAAGTTTCATGTCAATGTTACTTTCAACCCTGTCATCCTTGGTTCTGTTGCTACACCTCCTCATGCTAGTCACCATCTGCTCTTTTCTACTCCTCCACCCACTCGTGCTCCCTCATCTCCTGCTAGGCCTCCTGCATCCCCTAGCAGTTCTCCCACTGCTCCTTCTCGTATTCACTGGTTTCCACCTATCTCTCCTAGCCCTTCCTCATCTCGCTCATCTTTTTCTTCCTCTACTCGCTCTTCTTCTCCCATTACACTTCTCCTGAGTGAGCTTCTACCATTACTCCCTGACATCAAGTGTGTTCCTGACTGTTCTTCCGCCTCTCCTGACTGTATCCAGATTGATTAGGGTGATTTTACCCCTTCAATAAAATTTTCTGTTTTTACCCATTGTGGTGTGTGGTTCCTTTTATCACTTAGCCCTGATGAGTTACACAGTCCTCTTTTGTTTGCACTTTGAACTATGCTAGGGTACATGATCATTATTCATTCAACCTCTTGCCATAAGCTGCACTCACTTCTCTGATTATTCATTAGCATTTTTCAATATCTGCTCTCTGGATAATAAATTGGACTACATTCAACTCAAACGGACCACATGGCGAGAGTTAAGAGACTGTTGGGTTTTTGTATTTACGGAAACGTGGCTCAGCAACAGAGTTCCGGACTCAGCCATCCAGCTAGACGGGCTAGCCTCGTTTCATGCCGACAGGAATTCATCTCTGTGCGGTAAGACTCGCAGTGGTGGTGTGTTTATTTACATCAACACGGAATGGTGCAAGAACTCTGTGCTTGTTTCTAAATACTGCTCATCGCTCGTGGAGTTTGTGACAGTTAAATGAAGGACATTTTACGTCCCACGGAAATTCACATCAGTGTTCATTATCGGAGTGTACATTCCCTTCAGCGCTAATGCTAAAGAGGCTTTATGTGTTCTCTATGGGGCTAATAGAAATCCCTTCCCTCCTCCCAATGATCAGATGCTCAGGCTAACCAGTGCTGATATGAGGAAAACTCTACGCAGTTAACCCACGAAAGTCTGCTGGCCCAGACAACATGCCTGGCAGAGTGCCAGCTAGCGGATGTCTTCACTGACATCTTCAACATCTACCTGAGCAGCGCTGTTGTTCCTACGTGTTTCAAGTCCTCCACCATCATCCCTCTACCAAAGACGATGAGGACTGCCTCAATGACTATCGTTCTGTCACACTCACACCCATTGTGATGAAATGCTTCGAGAGGCTCGTCATGAGGTACATCAAGAACCAGCTACCACCTTCACTGGACTCTCTGCAGTTTGCGTATCGTCCAAACTGCTCTACAGACGCCATCGCCATGACCCATGCGCCATCTGGCTCGCTCCAAACTGGACAATAAAGACTCATATGTACGAATGCTGTTCATAGACTTCGGTTTCGACACATTAAACACAATCATCCCTCAGCACATGATCAAGAAGCTGAGCCTGTTGGGACTGAACACCAGCTTCTGTAATTGGATCCTAGAGTTCCTGTCTGGGCGACCTCAGTCAGTTCGGATCGGGAACAGCATCACCAGCACCACCACATTGAGCACGGGATCCCCGCATGGCTGCATGTTCAGTCCCCTGCTGTTCACACTGCTGACTCACGACTGTGCAGCGATGCACAGCTCGAACCACATCATCAAGTTCGCCGATGACACGACCATTGTGGGTCTCTTCAGTAAGAACGACGAGACAGCATACAGAGAGTAAGTGAAACAGATAACTTCCTGGTGTGGAGCCAACAACCTGTCTCTGAACGTAGACAAAACCAAAGAGACTGTTGTTGACTTCAGAAGAGCACAGAGCGACCACTCTCCCCTAGACATCGACGGAACCTCCATGGAGATTGTCAATAGCATCAAGTTCCTCGGTGTTCACCTGGCAGAAAACCTCACCTGGTCACTAAACACCAGCTCTATCAGCAAGAAAACCCAGCAGCCTTTCTACTTTTTTATGTGACTGTGTTATATGTAGCATCATGGTCCTGGAGAAACGTTGTTTCGTTCCATTGTGTATTGCTATTGCTGTATATGATGAAACGACAATAAATCTTCTTGAATCTTAGGATAGACCAAAAAATACAAAAGCATAAACTCTGCTTATGCTGCTAAATAGCAGAAAGAGGGCTATAATTAATCAGAACAAATTTTCATTTTGCACTAGCATTAATTGAAAAAGCCAAATTCAATAAAATTTGTTATTCCTTTTAACTCCAGTAAGTGGCTCTGTTGCACATCTTTGTATTTCAAGACATCTTTGATTTGTAGGCTTTATTGAAGTTGCAATCATAACTTTTAACTCATAGGTCTTAGAAACAAACTGTAACGTGGAAGCATGTGTTCACTGTGTTTTGTGTTTGTTTTGTCCCACATGCTCCACTGTTCGCAGACACATACACTGATTGACACACCTGAGTTCACTTTATGTTGATTATCATGCCTCAGTTTAAATCACGTGCACCTGGGTTATGTTAGAGACTAATTATGTGTTGTCTTAAAAGAGCAGGCGTTGACACGGCTCAACGCAGATCATTGTTTGTGTTGCGTTTGTGATAGCAGCACAGCGTGTGCATGCTGGATTGTGGACTACTAATAAAGAACCATGTCAAGGAAGTCTGCGTTTGCGTCATACCTGTGTCCCGGTTCACGTCTCGCTATCCGACGACAGCCGTTCGGAGCGAGCGCCATGTTACACAAACCATTTTGTGTCCCCGATTCCTTGGTTTACGTTGATTCAAACGATCCCTGTAACGTTATTTTCAGATTTGAAATCTTCTGCAATTTAAATTTTTCTTTTGACCACTAGGTGGTACTGGCCCCATATCTCATATCACATAGGTGGTACTGGCCCAGGTTATCCTAGAATGTAGCACTGATGAAATGTTCCAAGTTTATAACGTAGCATTATTCTCAAAATTTTACGGCTTTAATTTCGTATTCTTTTAAGTGTGGCACTAAAACACCGTCGTACTTATGCCTTACAGCTTCCGACATTTTCTTTTTTCCTTTGAAGGATTATATATCTGCGCTGAGCTATTTCTGCGTTTTATCAACGCCCCAACGGCTACTTAAAAAAACCCAGTGTTTACAATTTCTCACATGCTCTCGCTTTTCGGAGTAGCTTACAGTTTTTAGAGGCTGAATATTCCATGAAATGAAATCCTGATGGTGGTGAGGTTTTAATAATTCTTTTGTCTATAGGAGGTATTTTGTAGGAAGAAGAAACCAGCAATCAAGGGCAAGGTAACGCTTCTTGGCTATTTTTTCTTAGTAACAGTTTTCACGTTATCAAGATATTTTTTAAAGTAAGTTAACAGTAACAGCTCTTAGATAATAAAAGTAGTAAATATCATTGACTTATCATTAAGTTTCACTTAATTTTACTTTCATTTATAGAACAAATGTGCTTTTAAGATAGCTAGGTTTATGGATTCCCCTGCATTGGCATGCCATAACATGCTGTGTTTACATTTGTGGCGTTGCTATGACAACAATGTGACGTGGCGGGTATTATTTCAATATTTCCAATCTTTTATATTAAATAACTTTTGACTCATAGTAGGCACCTTAATGTCAGTATGGTATCATACCATATTGTGTTCCCTTGACATGCCACATTTTACAACTTTTTACATAGAACAAATGGGACCTGCCATAGAAACCCATTCTCGAAAAATAATTTCCATGGCGTCAGAAATCGTACGATTGCAATAGGGTATCGGGGTTATAATAAATATAGCTGTAAGCAGCAATTAACTGGGTCAAGCCCAATTTGTAGCCTTTGTAGTAATAAAAGGTTTACATCTAACACTCCTAGATATTAATATTTCTCTCGCGTCTGATTCTTTGGCTCATTTCGATTCATATTCATCATATGATCAAGAAATCTAAAAAGACCATGTTTATGATAGTAGACCAAAATATACAAAATAAGAGGACTATAAATAACAAATTAATAATTACATTGTGCACACTCTAGAATTTAAGAAACAGCAGTGTCACCATTCAAAAACACCGTTATATATTGTAATGGCAAAGTAGAGCTGGCAATAGAAAATATGCCACAATATACAGTGGAAAAGTACAAGTTCAGCACATCTGTTAGTAAATTTAAAATTGCACTGATTAACGTGCAAAGTCTGAGAGTTCACTTTCAAGATGTGCTGGCAGCACATACAGTACTAATGAATGCTGATTTTATTTGTTTCACAGAAACATGGCTAAATGTTGATGAATAAAATCAAGATTTTCAAATATCAGGATTTGTTTACAGTCACTCCCCAAGAATTAAGTGTTATGAAAACAGCAATACCTTTTAGTTAACTAACATACCAGAGGGGGGTGGTGTTGGTGTATATTGTAATGAAAGTACAGAATGCAACATAGCATTTACTCCTGAGCTCTGGAATGTATGTTATATGTTGTAGTTCCATGTGTTGATTTAACTGCTGCTATTGTCAATAGGCCTAATTCATATAATACAAACGTGTCAAAAATAGCTACTAAAGGTTAGTGAACAAGTTGAGAACTATCCAGATGTCACAGACAAGGACGTCCGCCAGATGGCGGTAGAAACTCTGTGTGCACACTCACTGCCGCTGTTTGCATGCACACAAACAGCACATAATTAAGCACAAATCAGGTACAGCTGAACCATGTTAAGTTAATCATGACACTGGGTTTATAAGCCTCTGAAGCCTCTCTCCCGTGTCAGTTGTTAAGGTTGAGTAACTCCCGGTACCTCGCCTTGTGTGTGTACCATTGAGATTTACAAGATTAAAGCTCTAAGTCAAGAAGCCCGTGATGTCTGCTGTTTTGTGTTTACCATGCGCTGTGCTTACGCTTACACAACACGAAAAGTGTCACACCAGGGAGAAAGATAATCATAGGAGACTTTAATTAAGACAATGGTTTCATCTTCAATAATGAAACTCATGGAATAATATGGGTACAGCCAACACATACAAACATCAACCACAGAAAAGGGTACAGTAATAGATCATGTATATGCAAAAAATGTTCAGGATGTAATTCTAGAGGTTGTGCAAACACACTATACCTTTCACCATTCAATACTTATTTCATTACCATGATGCCTATAAGGAATACATCAGTAAATGTGTTTGTTACACAGACAGTATATCTGTAAACAATGCATGTATTTTTGTATAAATAAACATTGACATAACTGTTTTGTAATTTTCTTCACAGTGTTATTTATATTTCATCTATAATTCTAGAATACTATATATACATATCTACCACTAAGGACCTTTAATTACAACTTGTGATAAACCTGTAACTCGTTCGTCTTACAAATGTTTAATTTCCTAAAAATAGACAACAGCTTACTAAACACCTGTCCGTTTCCTAGAGCCCCACCTGCTTATGTGAACATCAATATAATGTTTTTAACACACATGTATGTAACATTATTACTAAAGCATACAATGTTAATACAAGACAAGTTAAAAACGTTGTATTAAACCACGTTAAGCGTTTCTCACGCTAAGCGTTTTAAAATGCTCCTCTCGGGTATCCATGTGATCTGTCGTGGAGTTAACAACATAGCATTGTGGCTTCAATCTGAAAGCTAACGCGATATCAGCAACATTTATATACGGAATTACGAATTAATTCTGAATATATTTGTTATGATTGCGGACGTGCCACAGGATCAATCGTGAGAGATGGAAAAGAAACAGGATATGTGAGGCCCTTCTGCCACGCTGGCAACAAACACACACACACACACACACACACACACACACACACACACACAGCTGATTCTCATCTAGCTTCATTGACACAAATATACATATCGTGCACTCGCAATAGTCTTCACAATGGTGCACTTCAAAATCCGGCTTCACTGACACACACACACACACACACAAAACAGCTGATTCTCATCGTAAAGCTAGTATTATTAACTTGAAATAATATTAATACTATATTTACTATGTCTAGTAATTAAACTAAAACCCAAGCACAAAACTTTTGTATATGAGGTGTGCGCTCGGTGGGAATTATGAACTGCCAATTTCTTCAGCCATCTCAATGCGATGGTCCATTCACACACACGGAAGCACGAACATAAATAAAAGAAATTTAAGAATGATCTGTCGTATCAGTGTGTTCGTACCTCTATCGCGAGATCAGCAACATTTATATAAGGAATTAACCCTTTCAGACGTGATGAAAGTACGTGCTAAACTAAGTGCTCTGAGCTCAGTTCATCTTAAAAAAGCTGTATCCATAACATGCTGTGTTTACCTTTGTGGTGTTGAGTTGCTATGACTGTAATGTGACGTGGAAGTTTTAATTCAACATTTACAATTTTTGATATAAAATAACTTTTGTTAATTATAACTCGTAGGTCTTAAAAAGTCCAAAGTGCGTATAGTAACGTATAGTGTGATCTCCTTACATGCCAATTTTTTTACAGAACTTTTTTCTTAGAAGTTCTATGGGCCGCAAGTCATAGACTCCGATGCTAGAGGAATAAGAAAAACGTAGGTAATGTAAAATTCGTACATGGCATGAATACAATACAGGTCCTGCTCCTATGGGTCTTTATTCTGTACTGATACTATATGAGAAACACCTTTGGAGAGGCTGGCAAAACTATTAAATTAGGCGGATGAACGAAAAACTGCTTTTCCAGCGTCTTAGAGCGCCGAAAATGCTGCAAATGAATTTTCAGTGCTTAATAATAAAACTGATGCACGCACGTACAGAATGCAGGGAATCTCGATGAGTTATGATTAAGTTAAGCTTTTTTTTTTCTTAGTGTTCGGGTTTTAGGGTATTTAGAATTAGGGTTCGGATTAGGGTCAGGTCCAGGGTTTAGGATTTCTTTTTTTTTTAAGCCCCCATTAAGTCCATTTTTTAGAAACTGAACAGTAAGTTTGAATCCAACGTTGGTACCTTTATTCTAAGGTTAGATTTATTTTATCATTTTTTTAAAAAAAGGCTAAGGTCAGGGTTAAAGTTTAGGGTTAGGGCTAAATTTTAGGGGATTAGGGTTAGGGGGTTTAAAATTAGGGGTTTAGGATAAATAAGTTTTTTTTAGAACACTGTCATCAGTAATGAACATTGGGATCATCAGACGTTTCAGGCCTTTATTTACTTATACGCCCTCCCCCAAGGCGGCCCACCGTGGGTTGATCATGCCCCGGTCAGTGTTCTTGTTCCAATTGCGCTGGAGAAGAGATAAAAAAAATGACCCTATTTTCTTCCGAAAGCGACAGGTGTGTGTAGTGTGGGTGCTATTCACCCTAAGAAAATTTGGCCCCGTTTCAGGTCTGTTGGCCCCCGACCACCCCCCTGGGTGCTGTCCTAGTGGACCCAGGGAGGCCGGCTACTTACCATGTCCTGCCCAGACAAGCGCTTTGTTAACACCGCATGGTATCCGAGCCATCCAGACAGGACCCGCAACTAAGGTCCAGTCCACTAAGTCCTATCTACCCTGGAGGCCCTCCCCGCATCGCACCCGGTGACACGGGAGGGTAACCCCAGCTCGGGTGGCGCACCAGCGGCTGTCTTCCATGAGCATCCCCACCATTTAAGCGTCGGAATGCCCCACGCCTGAATTTTTTTAAGGTTCCTCCCCGACCTTTTAACCGCTATCGCCCAAGCTTCCCCCTCCCTTCCCATTCAAGTCTTTGCAGTCTCATTGTTGCCTCCCTCAATGTCGTTCTATAGTGCTCCTCCAATACCCCTTGTCCCTTATCCTGCCCGCTCCTGCTGTTCCCCTGGCCCGTCCCCCGTGCATCCAGGGCTGGTCCAATTGGTTTTACCAATAAACCCCACCCTTTTATGGCTTTGTCCAGTGCCGCCGTCCCTCGTCCTGTCTCCACCGCATGGGCATACCAGACATAAGGGCATAAGGAATACCGTTCGAGTGGAACTGAAGGATAATGCGACACCGGACGTGAGGGGGTGTTATGGCATAGAGTGGATGGTTTTGGAGATACTCTGAGGACTGTGCCATGTGGATTCGTCATCGATCTTTTGCCTGCAGGATTTTTCCAGAGCTGTGTTTATGGATGTTACCTTCACCACGATGAGGGAGAGCGCCGCCTTCTTTGACCTGTGCAGCTGCAATGCAGAGCATGTGGCCCTGGAGGGACTATGGCTGCTCCCACACTACGTACAAGAGGAGGTACAGATCTTCGTTCACATGTACAATCCTTTCGCTGAGGAGAAGGACATTAGGACCTTCTTGGGGAGATACTGCTCATGTGTGGCGGGAGAGGAGACTATGACAGACCGCTTTGGGCACTGGACTGGGAGGAGGACGTACATGGTGTGGCTGAGGACAGACCCAAGTGGTTCAGGGGGTTTGTGCGACCCCCCCGGGAGATTCTCCTTGGGACCCAACCGGGGGTACCTGCTGTACCTAGGGCAGCCCACCTACTGCCGAAGGTGTGGTGCCCAAGGGCACCTGGCGTGGGAATGCGCAGGGCTGCGCTGTAGGAGGTGTGGTGTGGAGGGGCACGTGGCAGCGAACTGCAAGGCCCCAAAGACATGCGACTTATGCGGGAGCGAGGTGCACCTGTACAGAGGGTGCCCGATGCGGCAAGGGGCGACGGCCAGTCTGTGCCCAGACGGGGTGGAGCTGGACCTCGCAGACGAGGTGCCGGTGGAGGAGGGCGGGGAGCCAATAGGGCGGGCGCTGGTGATGTACGGCATGGGGGCGCGAGGCCGGGACGAGCGGTGAAGGGTGGTGTCGGCGGCTAAGGTGGTCCTGTGGAGAGGGCGCAACGGGTGCGTGAGGAAACGGGAGCCGGATCTGAGCACGAAGGAGCTCTTCTGGAGGTTCAGGTGGAGAATGAAAGGATGGGAGGGTGGGGGTGCGGGATGAGGGGTGGAAGGGGGGCCTCTGAGCCAGGGAGGGAGGGTAGGGGGTCGCGGGTTCAGGGGCCCGGAAAGAGGGGCGGGCAGTAGGGAATGGGGAATGCGGTCGGTTTTGTTTTCGAGCGAATTTCGTTTACGGTCATCGGGTCGGCGGTTTTTGATTGGTTTTGTTTGATTTTGTTTTGATGGGGTATGGCCCCCATGGCATGAGATATGAGTGATGCCTTTGCATTGTTTTGATATAAAATTTTTAAAAAAAGAAACATACAGGGGCCTTAGGATTGGATAAGGGGGCAAAACAGGGGCGTGGTTAGGATCCAAAAAGTGACTACCTGGCCCGTGATCAGTAGCGCAAAGAACAGGCTGTGAGGGGCGGTTTTCGGTTAAACCTTTGAATTGGGGTGGCGGCCACACCGGCGGAAGTCTGAATGGACTCCAGGGCTCGATGAGAAGGACGGCAGTAAGGGGGCAATTTGCTGGTCAGTGCTTAGCACCTGGGGGGGGCTTGTTGGCTTCCAGCTGGGAATTCCGACGCTTAAATGGTGGGGATGCTCATGGAAGACACCCGACCTGGGGTTTACCCTCCCTGCCGGGTACGATGTGGGGCCTCCAGGGTAGATAGGACTTTAGTGCACTGGACCTTAGTCGCGGGTCCTGTCTGGATGGCTCGGATACCCTGCGGTGTTAACGAAGAGCTTGTCTGGGCAGGACATGGTAAGTAGCCGGCCCCTCTGGGTCCACTAGGACAGCACGTGGGGGGTGGTCGGGGGCCAACAGACCTGAAACGGGGCCAAATTTTCTTAGGGTGAATAGCCCCCACACTACACACACCCGTCGCTTTCGGAAGAAAATAGGATAATTTTTTTGGTATCTTCTCCAGCGCAATTGGAACAAGAACACTGACCGGGGCATGATCAACACACGGTGGGCCGCCTTGGGGGAGGGCGTATAGTAAATAAAGGCCTGAAACGTCTGATGATCCCAAGGTTCATTACTGATCTAAAAAAAATTATTTATCCTACACCCCTAATCTTAAACTCCCTAAAACTTAGCCCTAACCTTAAACTTTAACCCTGACCTTAGCCTTTTTGACAAAAAAATAAATAAATAAATGTAACCTTAGAATAAAGGTACCAACGTTGGATTCAAAATTGCTGTTCCCAGTTTAAAAAAAATTCTAAACCTGAAAACTACGTAACGGAGGCTTGCTTTAACGTCTTAGAGAGCTGCAAACGCATTTTCAGCGCCTAATAATAAAACTGATGCAAGCACGTACAGAATGCAGGGAATCTCGATTAGTTA
Organism: Liobagrus marginatus; assembly: GCA_028566295.1. Lineage (NCBI taxonomy): Eukaryota > Metazoa > Chordata > Actinopteri > Siluriformes > Amblycipitidae > Liobagrus > Liobagrus marginatus. Next base: position 10,765 of record JAOUQX010091526.1, read on the forward strand.
TGATGCATACGATGAAAATAGTCACCACAGCCACGAATTATCCTGTTTTTGCACTCGTAGCAGTTTTATATTAATAGGATGAGGTTTAATATTAACAACCATTGCGCATGCATTATTTAGGCTTTTTTCACTTTATTAATGCTTTTCTCACGTATCTCATTAATACAGCATGTGCATCATCA
>JAOUQX010091546.1:0-10945 GCA_028566295.1 Liobagrus marginatus
TTTGACATACGAGTGATTTGAGTTAAGAGCCACGTCACGGAACGGATTAAACTCGTAAGTCGAGGCCTCACTGTAATTAAGAAGATTAAACAAATGCTGGAGGAAGGAATTATTTAATTTTTGTCAAGCCAATGGACCATGCTGGTTGTGATAGTAAAGAAACTGGATGAATCATTAGACGTTCTGGCCTGTGAAAAATATATTATCACTCTGGGTCTATTGTCAGGTTATTGCCGTGTGCCCGTTAAGAGAAAGTGTAGACCAAAACTTCCTTTAATCATCCATTGTGGCCTAGTTCAGATCAAAGTCCTTCGCTTCAGCCAGCAATACCCCATTACCTTCCAAAGGGCCATGAACACGTCAGAATCAGAATACTTTATTAATCCCTGGGGGGAAATTGGTAAAAACATCCTTTCTGGTCTGATTTATATACGTTGTGCAGTGTTCTTGGATTTCAATTAAATTCAATTAATTTCTATAGTACTTTTAATAGACATAGTCCCAAAGCATCATCATAGAAAATAGAACATTTAGATTAAAGAATAAAAAAGAATGAATAAAATTCTAAAGTTGAATGTATCTTAATGACCAAGCCTGAGTCAATGGTGGCAAGGAAACACTCCCTATGGTGATGCTAAGAAAAAACCTTGAGAGGAACCAGACTCAAGGGGAAACACATCCTCAATTGGGCAACAGCAAGGTGTGTGTTATAGATGATGTCCAGTGAAATTTATATTCAGTGCAGTTCTGACCATGAGATTTTGAGAAGTCCATAAATCAGCAGAGTTCTAAGTTAATTATGGGTTCAGCACTAAAATGGTCATTGCAAAGTTATCAATGTCCACTAATAGAGAATCCGAGCACAAGACCCTCACTGCCCGTCTTTCCACACCCATCCATAGTCTGCAGCAGTGATCACCTCCAACCGAAGGAAGGGCATCAGCATGAATTTAGGAAGGTCTGAGACAGCCAGGAATACTGGGAGCTCGGAAGCAGCATGTATAACTCGGCAGAGAGACAGAAAAGGAGTGAAGCAGTTTTAGGTATGATCGTGTAATGAGGAATACTGTTCAATGTACACTGCAAGTAGGAGCGTGCAAGAAGCTAGTAATATGACGACATAACTAAAAGGAGAGTGCCAGAAGGTGATGCGAACATGAGGGCTTCTTGAAACAAACGAAAGCCAGTCAGCAAGCAGTGACAGATGAGAGTGGGCGGATGACGACATCCAGACAGCCCAATTTACCAAAATACTAAATGCCCATGAACCCTCTTGATCTGTTCCTTTACCCAAGAGAGAACTATTTCTAATAAACCTGCCTGAATAAATGTGTTACACACCTCACGCTGCATCCGGAAAGCCATTAGCATTGTGGCTGACCAAGCACACTCCTCACACACTCTCTTCACTCTCCTGCCTTCAGGAAAAGATAGCAAAGCATTCAGGCCTCTACAACCAGAATGTCCAACAGCTTTTACCCACAAGCCATCAGGATTCTCAACACAAAGAACTGAATCTATCAAACTTAACCACACTCACCCTCATTAATATAAATACAAATCTATGTTTAGATCACTGTTTACAATCAAGAATATACCACTCATTCACAGTCAATTTAATACTGTTTTATACGGTTATTTTTTAGTTGCTAAGAAATGCTGCTATTTCAATGTTACACTTCCATTGGTGCTATCTTCTATGTATCTGTCCTCTGGCATATTGTATTGTGATGTTTGTATTACACTTGTCGCACTTTTTCTTGTGCTTATCTCTGTGTTGTTGTTTTTTGTCATGTTCTTATGTGACTCTCTGTTGTTCTGTTTTAGGCGACTTTGTGTTCTGTGTAGCACAGAAGTGGTGTGTGGTCCTACAGAAAAACTGTTTCATTGCACTGTGTATTGCAACAGCTATATATGGTGCAATGACAATAAAGCTTCTTATTGTCTTATTATTATGTATTATTCTTATTTACTTTTAACCTGGTCTTAAACATTAAGACTGTGTCTTGAATACTAAAAGATAACATATATATGGAGAAGAATAGCGGGCCTAGGACAGAACCTTATGGAACACCGAACTTTGCCTTAGTAAGCATGGAGACGTTGCCATTTACATCTACAAACCGGTAACAATGAGTCAGATAAGCGAAGAAGAGAGGGCTGTTCCCTTCACTCCAAGGTTTTCTAGCCTATTGAGTAGTATAGTGTGATCAATAGTGTCAAATGCTGTACTAAAGTCCAGTAACACTAGCAGGGAGACAGAACCCTAATCAGAGACCAGCAAAATATCATTCAGCACTTTAAACAGCGCTGTCTGCACTGTGATGAAGCTCAAATCCGGACTGATACAGTTCATGAATGTTATTCCTATTTAATTATGAGCATAGCTGCTGAGCTACAACCTTTCAATCAACAATCAAGGATCTTGGCTATAAAGGAAAGGTTAGATATTGGCCTATAGTTGCGCAGCTGACTTGGGTGGAGATCAGTTTTTTTTTATTATGGATTGGTTGACATCATAATAACTTCACTGACCTTTGGACAACACCTTGAAGACCTTCGGGAGGTTCTGTTGAAACTACAAACAGTGGGTCTCTTTATCTAAAGCTGAGCAAATGTCAGTTCTGTCTAAATGAGTTCATATTCCTTGGCTACCGCATCACACCAGAGGTTATAGCTTCAGACCCAGCAAAGACGTTAAGACGGTGGCTGAGTTCATAAAGCCAAAGGACATAAGAGGATTCCTTGGCCTTATTGGCTATTATCAACGCTTCATATCTGGTTATGCAAATAAAGCAGAGCAACCTTTCCTTCTCACCAGGAAAGAAACAAGGTTCTGCTGGGATGAAAGTTGCCAGGCTGCTATGGATTTCTTGACAAAGTGTTACGGCAATCTTAACACTAAATAATAAGTAAACACAATCTCCAGGTTTTTGAATTTCACATGGTCATTCTTTATTTACACACACATGTGCAACCTGGGTCTTGAGACACACATAATTAAAAAATGCTACATAGGTTGAGATGTTGTTGTTTGCAAGAAGAACTCTACACATGGCCTAAGAACCTTGCTAAACACCTAATAAACAATGTTTAGCAGTGATTTGGGAATTGGAGTTGAGAGCAGCATTGGGATTGGGATCCTGCGGATTCAGCGCGATGTAATGCAAATTGCACTAAAGTGGATGGTTTTACCTTTGCCATGGGTGGGAGTAGGCTGTCAAATAAATATAGTGCGAGTCCCACCATCCCACAGTCCTGCGAGAATGAGCTTGTCTGGCTCGAGAAAGCGCAGACACCATGTCACTGTGCCGAAACTCTCAATTTACTGGTTGATTTATGTTCCTACCCTCACCTATGGTCATGAGCATTGGGTCATGAGTGAAAGAACTAGATCTCGGATGCAAGCGGCTGAAATTAGTTTTCTCCGTAGGGTGTCTGGGCACATCCTTGAAGATAGAGTGAGGAGTTCGGCCAACAGGGAGGAGCTTGGAGTCGAGCCGCTGCTCCTCCACATTGAGAGGAGCAAATTGATGTGGCTCGGGCATCTGTATCAGGTGCCTCCTGGACGCCTCCTAGGGAAGTATCCAGGCATGTCCCTCCAGGAGGAGGCCTCGGGGCAGACCTAAACGTGCTGGAGGGTCTATGTCTCTCGGCTGGCCTGGGACCATATTGGTATTCCACCGGTAGTGCTGGGAGAAGTGTATGGAGAGAAGGAAACCTGGCCATAAATGCTTAGACAACTGCCCCTGTGGCCGCCAGAAAGCGGCATGAACTGGGTAGTCGTGTGTGTTCTATCACTGCTTTCACACACGCACATAGACACACACAGACACACCCACATGCAGCAGATCTGCATTTGTGGATCATTAACATGGCAGGCACAGACTATAAATAGAGAGTACTGATACTAGTCTGTGTCTGTCATTGTCGAGTCATGCTCACGTTAGCTACTCGCGGACTTCTGAGGACTTCACTGATTGTTTGTTATTTTGCTAAATAAAGTCACTGAAATGATCCCTGCGTTTGTGTCCTCCGCCCCGCGGTGCTATGGAGGCCTACGGTATGGAGCGCCGATGTGCTCGCAGTCACAAAAACAATACTTGTCAAATAAGATACATTTTGGATGTTTTTGATGATATGCATTATGAAGATGACATGACTACAAAACTTCAATATAAATATTGCATATTTAATATAAATATATAATTAATGTTGAAATTAATCTGCCTCATTTTTATTAGTAAATACTTACAAGAGCTCGTTTGACTTGGCGGAAGGTTCTGGATAATTTATTCTTCGCGGGTTTCACCATGAAGGAATGAAGCGGCAGCCATTTTGTGAAGTTCACGCATCAGGTAAGTAGGGTAATGATTAAATTGTAGACAAAATTTAAATAAAAATAAATTAAAAATAAATAAATAAAAACCTACGACATATTTAACCTTTTTTGGGTGGATATTTAGAAGTGTTTTGCAAGTCATATTTTCAAGGGAACTTTAAGGATATTTACGTAATTTCACTCGTCACTAAAGTAATGCTCATTTCAGACTAATTATTTTTTGTAAAACTTTAGTACGTTTTGTTAAACGTACAAAGTACAACATATTCGATGTGTGAATCTGAGTATCAGCGTTTTGTAATTTATCTTCGATGTGAATTATATTGCGATATATTTGTGTTTCCGTAACGTAAACGTGGCATTTCTGTCTTAAGACATGTATTGGTAGTACTGATTTGTATACAGTATGAGTCACTGAAATATATGAAACATCAAATGGTAAGCCCATTAATATTATATGCTAGGGCAGCGTGTGTGTGTGTGTGTGTGTGTTGAAGTTGTTTTTACGTGTTCAAACTTTTGCAATTGTCCCATGAAAAACATAACCACGAATGCAGCTCTGATAAAATGGCGCTTGTTTTCAAGCATGAGTAATTACAAACAGCAGAGAAAATCACATTTCGCAGAGCTATTTTCTAAGGGCTGTAATGGATTTTACAGGGTTCCAGCTTATATTTTATGCAAAGGTTTTTGTGAATAGAAGTGGCAATAGACGTGGCATTAGGTAGAGCTTCAGAAAACTGGTTCGGGCTAGAGCTTTGGTAATAAAAATAAAACCCAGACAAGTTTTGTTAAAACGTTAGGAGTGTTCTCAAAACACGGACAAATGTGTGAAGGTTTGTTTTGAGCGACAGAATGTCTGTGCATCTATGTGTGTGTGTGTGTGTGTGTGTAAGACTGTTTGCATAAAAAGAAGACCTTTGATGATTCAAATTGTGTCACTCTGAAACATAGCTTCACGCTGGTCTCAGATTGCACCCTTAGATCCAAGACGTGCCTTAATACTTTGATTACTTTACTAAATATTTAATCTCTTTACTTTAATACTTTAATAAAATCTTTTGTTAAACTACATCTTTGACTGATCTTGCCTGATCCATTAAGGTTGGATTTCCATGACAGGGCATGTCTCAATCAGCTAAGTGATTCTCAAACGCACATGGAACACATAGCATTTTCCAAGCTCAGACGTATGTTACAATTATGTTATGTGACATCTAAGCCAGTCAGTACTACTCAGGCACAAACAGTTGAAATTCTGGCATGCGAGCAGAACACTACATTGCATTTACATATACTGTATATGTAGTTTCAAAACTTATGTAGCAAGATCTAACTCCCAAAGAAAACCATTTTATAATGGGGTTTCCAATGATTCTTGGACAATTTATTGCAATGCTAGTGTAAGTTGCATGAACCCATATTAAAACATATTTGAAGCTATGTTTATTTATAATTTTTTTTCTAAATAGATAAAATATTTGGTGTGTGTGTATGTGAAACTGAAAAAAAGAAAAAGAATACTGAAGTCATGAGGGAACCTGTGGTGATGTAATGGAATCGCAGACACAGATGTAGTAGGATCATTCGCAGGAGGTTTTTATTTACACACGGTAACTCCAATGTAACATGTGGGTCAGGAAGTCCAAACACATACTCTAAGGACTGGGCTAGATCCAGTACAACTAGCAAAACAATGGCTGCGCTAGCTACAAACAAAACGGTTAGCATAACAAAGGTTAGCAAAACAAACACTAGGGTTTGCAGAGCACAGACAGAACTGAACATGTTTACACAAAACATAGACAGCATTAAACAGGACATGGCGAAAAACAAGGACTTACGCAAGGGTTGGCAAAACAATACATCGCAGGGTATTCACATTAGTGTTCTGTTTATATACCCTGCAAACCGGAAGTGACGCGATCAAAACCGGAAGTGACGCGTCCGAAACCGGAAGTGACTTCAATACTCCGGTGACGGTTCTCTCTGTGGGGGCGGAGCCTGTGCCGATGTTACAGTACTCCCCCCATCAGGAACACCTCCAGATGTTCTTTTCCTGGGTTCTTTTCCTGCCTTGGGACCTGCGTGCGGGACAGTTCGGGTGGGCATGATGAAAGTCTTGGACAAGAGACGGGTCCTACACGTCCTGGCTCGGTACCCATGACCGTTCCTCCGGGCCATATCCCTCCCAGTCTACAAAGTACTGCAGCTGGACTTGTCTCCTCCGAGAGTTCAGGATTTCCTGGACCAAGTACGCGGGGGCCCCGTCAATCTCCAGCGCGGAGGTGGTTCCGAGTCGGCCAGCTCAGGGCCTGCCACCGCACGTGCCGGTTTCAAGAGTGAAACATGGAAGGAGGGAGAAATACGATAGTCAGCTGGTAGCTCCAGACGGTATGTAACTGGATTAATTTGTCTTAAGATCTTAAAAAGACCAACGTACCTGTTGCTTAACTTTTTGGACGGCAGCCTCAGGCATAGGTCCCATGTAGACAGCCATACCATCTGGCCGGTAGTTGGGGGCTGAAACCGCCGCCGGTTGGCCTGGATCTTCTGGGCACGGATGGCTCATTGGAGGCGGACGTGGGCCCCCTCCCACACTTGCTCACTCCTGCGCATCCAATCATCCACCGCCAGGACTTCAGAGGACTCTCCAGACCATGGAAACAGCGGTGGTTGATACCTTAAAACGCACTGAAAGGGGGTTAGACCTGTGGAGGAATGTGTTAACGAGTTCTGGGCACACTCGGCCCAGGGCAGGAACGTGCTCCATGACTCCTGATCGCGGGAGCAGTATGATCTCAGGTACTGCCCTAGCTCCTGATTGAGCCATTCCACTTGGCCATTGGCTTGAGGGTGATACCCAGACGTGAGACTGAAGTTTATGTTCAATTGCTTGCAGAAAGCCCTCCACAGGCGTGACCTAATCTGTGGCCCCCAATCAGTGATGATATCCTCTGGGAGGCCATAGACCCAGAACACTTGGTGGAACAATGCTTGTGCTGTTTCCATGGCCGTGGGCAGACCCTTCAGGGGGGTGAGGCGGCATGCTTTCAAGAAGCGGTCCACTGTGACCATGATGGTGGTGTACCCATGGGAGCTAGGCAGGTCAGTTACAAAGTCCACCGAGATGTGGGACCAAGGTCGCTGAGGGATAGGTAGCATTCTAGGAGTCCGGCTGGCAGTTGCCGCGGGGTCCTGGCCTAGGCGCAAATGTGGCAGGCAGCCACGAATGTCTTGATGTCCGCTACCAGTGTGGGCCACCAGAAGGCGCGCCGGACTAGTTCGACAGAGCAATTGGCCCCCGGGTGTCCCGAACCCGGGGAGGAGTGGACGCATTGCATGACTCTGCGGCAGAGTTGGTCCGGAACGTAGGTTCTGTTGGGTGGGCACCCCGGTGGCACTGGCCTCCCCTGTTGGGCTTTCTGGACCTCATCCATGATTTCCCAGCGAATTGGAACCACCACTACAGAGGTGGGAAGGACGGGTTCAGGTAGCGACGGTGCCTCAGGGAGATCATGAATCCGGGAGAGCGCATCTGCTTTGCTGTTCTTGCTCCCCGGACGGTATGTGATGGTAAACTGAAACCTGGAGAAAAACAAAGACAATCTGAGCACAACGGTGGCCCCGCCCACTGCAGTAGGAGCAGCATCCCCCTCTCTGGTGTCTCCCCTGTTTGTCCGGTCTGAAGCAAGCTTGTCCTTGCTGTGTGTCCTCCTTCAGCACTAGAGGGCTTGGGTCAGGCTTCGATATGCCGTTGAACTGGGTCAGCAGGGCGAGTTTAAACGGCTCGATGGACACGTTGGCGGCCGTCTGCCTCTGTGACGCAGCCAACACTGCGACTTGAGTGCTCATACCTCTGACCTAGTCCGTCAGGCAAAGCATGTCTGCCGTCAGGGGGGAAACCTCCACTGGATCCATCGTAGGCGATGTATTCCGTAACGGACTCGCAGACACAGATGTAGTAGGATCCATTTTCAGGAGGTCTTTATTTACACACAGTAACTCCAATGTAACATGGGCGTCAGGAAGTCCAAACACATATTCTAAGGACTGGGCTAGATCCAGTACAACTAGCAAAACAACGGCTAGCAAAACAAAGGCTGGGCTACCTACAAACAAAACGGCTAGCATAACAAAGGCTCGGGTTTGCAGAGCACAGACAGAACTGACCATGTTTACACAAAACATAGACAGCATTAAACAGGACATGGGGAAAAACAAGGACTTACGCAGGGGTTGGCAAAACAATACATCGCAGGGTATTCACGTTAGTGTTCTGTTTATATACCCTGCAAACCGGAATTGACGCGATCGAAACTGGAAGTGACGTCAATACTCCAGTGATGGCTCTCTCTGTTGGGCGGATCCTGTGTCAATGTTACAGGTGAATTGGTCTCTAATGCCAAATAATGTTCAGGTGTTTTTTAGTGCTGTTTGCTTAATGTAATTTTTAAATACATCTGATGAAATAGTCCACACTATTTTGTCACTAGTCAACATGTTTTTCTATTTATTGTTTTTTTTAATATGCTTAAGTATGTATTCCAATATCAAATGAAGTTTTTACTGTTTTACTAGTTTATTGTTTACTATTTCAGTAAACTATTATTAGCAACACTATTAAAGTGTTTTTTCTTTTTTTAAACATTATAACACCTGTTTTTTTATTCGGCCTTATTTCACTAATTTGCTGTACCAATATCTGTAAATGTATAGAGATATTACATGGAAAGTCAATAAAAAAATGTCAATCACTAAACCAACCTCTTATTCTGATTGTTCACTTTAAGCCTGTTTAAAGGGATGTTCAAAGTTCAAAGTTTATTGGTCACATGTACATTATAGTGCATATATGTGGAGGTCAGAGCTACTGGGCGATAGTCGTTTAGACAGGCAGGCTGGGGTTTCTTTGGGACAGGAACAATGATGGATTTTTTGAAGCACGCTGGGATTACAGACTGTTCTAGAGAGATGTGCTTCACCCAAATATGGATTTTTTCCCCCATGGAAGTTAATCTACTGCCAACCATCTGGTTACCAATATTCTTGAAAATATATTCTTTAAAATTCAAGAAAGAAACACACAGGTTTGGAACAACATAGGGGTGAGTAAATGATCACACACTTTTTCGGTGAACTCCTCCTTGAAGCTCTCATCAATATAAACATGGATCTTCAAAAATGTTGAGCTATAGCGCTAGCAGTTACACAGGCTTCTAGTGTCTAGGGCACAACGTGATTATTGGCTAACATCATGCGTTAGATAGCGCATTATAACCAAGGTGTCTTATAGCAAGTTAGTTTTAGCCTCTTTCTTTTATGCTATTGGAGGAGAGAAGTACATCCAAAATACACAGTGTTTTGTACACCTAAAAATTAAGTATTATTTTTTTGTCACTGTTATAAAAAGTTCAAGAAAATTTCTCACAAAATGGCGGCATGGGTACACATTTACGAATATAACCAGCATGTCCTATATTTAACTACTTGGTGCATTGAAAATGTATTTTCTGTGATTATCAGGCAGGGCAGAGTTAGGCGTCATTGAGCCCAATGTTATTTTGTGTTTGTGTCACTGCACAGGTAGGCGTTTACCTTTTTTGACCTTAATTTACAATGCAAAGGACAAACAGGAAACAGGGCCCAGCCAAGCAGGAAGGTTCAGAGAAGAAGACTGAGTTCAACAAGCAGTAGACATAAACATTCACACTAACATTAATTCACTTTAATGTTAATTAATAATTAATGACAGCACACACTCTCCCGGGGCGGGCACACACTCACGGGCAGGCACACACTCTCTTCACACGGTGGGCACACATTCTCTTCACACGGTGGGCACGCTCATACACGACTGGCACTTTGATAATACAACAACAGACCAAAGGCTGGGAAACGGCAGGAGAATTTATACAAGGGATCGTGACACATTCTGTTAGCTGACCACTTCTCATTTGCTTGAAGTATTATGAAATGGTTATAGGCTACACTATGAACAAACACGTAGAACGTTGTATAAACTTACTTAATCGTGCAAAAAATCATACCAGTTCACGTTTTGTAAATTTTTTAGTTGCAGAATCTGATGGCACCAACATTGTTGTTCAATTGTGCTTCTTTGTAAACGTCACAAAAACACTCTGATGTCAGTCAGAAAGTGTCTAGCTTTACACTTTTCAAATAAACGGTGTACAACCCACACAATTATGTGTGAAATCTATATTATTCAATAGAAAACAATTTAACTTTACAAAAATAGTCATTAAACTCACTTAAAATAAAACAGTACAATTACTTTTTGCCAAAATACATTGTTTTATGGACCTTTGTACTAATATAAAGCCTATAAATAACCATAATATTCTGTGCACATTTTTATAGGAAAATAAACATTTAGCTTATAGTTACAAACGTAAAATAAAAAACATAGATCCCTGTAATACTTGGAATTTATTTTTCTCAAATTTTGTGCGTTCAGCTCTTGTCTATGGAAAGTTGATTATTAGAGAGCCATTTAAAGTTAGTAAAGTTGAGTTTATTGGTCACATGCACATCATACAGTACAACATACAGGGAAATTCTTTGATTCCGCATATCCCA
>JAOUQX010091567.1:0-10944 GCA_028566295.1 Liobagrus marginatus
CAACCCTCTGATCACTGACTCAGAGCCTTATCCGCTGAGCCACCATCACACCGGATCTTCACTGGGTCGCATTTATTGGGTTCAGTTCAGTTGGTATCATGGTGGACATTGGGTTAAATGGATCTTTAGCTGGTGTCTGGATGGACTTTGGGTCTACAATGGGATAAATACGGGGTAAATTTGAGTAACACTTGCTATAGACGGTTTAGAGTGAAGTAACTGGGTTGACAGTGGGGTAGTTGGGCATACAGTGGGAATAACGGTGTCTACATTTGGTATTACAGTGGAAATTGGGTTATCTAGGGTACAATGTGGGTAATATTTTTTTTTACAGGTGACTAACTCTTACTATAGTGGGTGTTTTAGTGTGTCGATTGTAACTGGGTAAAAAGTCCTGATAATGGCATCTATGGTAGGTATTGATATTGAGGTAATTGAGTCTTCAGTTCTTGTCAGGGTGGACATTGGTTTAATTTGGTCTACAATGGGGGGAATATGGTGCCCCGGACAAGTAACACTTTCTACAGAGTGTGTAGAGTGATGTACCTGGGTCAACAGTGGGTAGTCAAGTGAATAGTGTGGAAAAAATAGGGTAAGCCTCTTGTAATTATAGTAGGAATTGGGTCAAATAGGTCTACAGTGGGGTAATAACTGTGCAGTTAATGTAACTCTTACTATAGTGGGTGTGAGTGTGTCAAGTGATGTAACTAGGCATGCCCTTTTAATAATTGGGTCTACAGTTGGTACAGAGGGTCATTGGGTTAATTGAGTCTTCAGTTGGTGTCAGGATGGACATTGGGTTAATTGGGTCAGCAATGGGGGAAATATGGTGAACGGTTGCAGTAACACTACAGAGGTTGTAGTGATGTAGCGGAGTCTACCATGGGGTAGTTAGATGTACAATAGGAATAATCGAGTCTACATTTGGAATTGTGGTCGGTTTTGGGTTTCTACAGTAGGGGTTAATTTTTTGTACAGTTATAAAAACTGACTATAGTGACCGTATTAGTGTGTTCAGCTTTACAGTTTAGTTGCGTCTAAAGTGGGATAATATGGTGTACGGTGAAAAAGAGATACAGATTTCCAGAGAGGCAAATAAAAATAAACCAAATTATTTGCAGCAAATGGTTTGTAAATACACTTTTATGATCTGCACATTGGGGACAGTAGGGCAGAAAAGTGCTCAAATTACACCAAGTCCCAGAAATGTCTCCTGCAGTGAATAAAACGGTAGAGTCTACAGTAGGATGTCTTTAATGTAGGATTAATGTTGAGTGAGTGTGAGTCTGCAGCTGAAACGCTTCAGGAATCATAAGTGAAGTTTGAGTAAATCAATGACAGCCAAAAGGCTGCACCTGCAGGCGTCTCTGACAAAGCCTTTATTTCTTGTCTTTTTATTTCTCTACATTTCTCTGGCTTCCCTGAGCACAATCAGAATAAAAATCCACATCCACACACGTTTCTCAGCACCTGGCTGTTGTGCCAAGATAAAAATATTCAACACAACCTCTCTAAACTATCCATCAATCAATTTAAGCTTCACAATTCTTATCAATCGCTAACATTTAACATTCTCCGGCAAAACCTTTAAACCTGCCACAACATTCTTCAAACACTAACTTTTAACCTCATCCTTGATCACAAACCATCAGTAACCAAAAAAATTTAAAATCATTCTCCATTAAACACCAACAAACAGAATTTGAGAATATTCTTTATCACACGCCAACTGTGGTAAAGCGACCCCTTTAGGATCATTGAGACGTGGGTAGGTCCCAAAAATACCACAATGCATGCGATGGCTCAGTCCGCAAACAAGTACTTTCGTACGTGGGGAGTTTATTTACAGTGGTTGGTGAAAATAACTAATGGTGATATAGTGCTATGTACAAGTGCTGGCAAAAATTTATCCCAAAATCCAAAAAAAATAAAATAAACCAAATGATGAAGAAAAACATGCACCAGTAAATATCCGTAATATAATACTTTAGCAACTTTTCCTCCTTCTTTCTAGCAAACACCAGAATATAACATGTCTCTCCATCAAACACCAGAATATAACATTTCTATATATCAAACACCAGAATACAACATTTTTCTCCATGAAACACCAGAAAATAACAACATTCTCCATCAAACAACAATATTCAACATTGTCCTTTATGAAACAACATAAACTAACAACACTCCTCATAAAACACCAATGAACATTAGCATTCCACAACACCCTCTATATATAAACACCTACAATTGTAAATTCAATTCAATTCAGTTTGATTTATAAAGCAATTTTAGCAATATACTTTGTCCCAAAGCAGCTTTACAAAAGATAAACAATAAGAAGAATAAGAAAAATTCATGAATGTGTGAAATGTATCCCAATGAGCAGCCTGGAGCGACCATGGCAAGGAAAAACTCTCTAATGTAATGCTAGGAAGAAACTTTGAGAGGAACCAGACTCAAGGGGAAACCCATCCTCGTGTGGGGGACAGCAAGTCAATCATATCCACTCGAAAACAAACAAAAACAATCTAGAAACAAAAACTGAGTGCAATACAACAATCCACTGTCAATTAAACTATAGTACTTATAACTTACAGTATATTACATCATTCTAAAATTCACTCTAAAAATCACACTACCAAGCTACCACTGCTGGGCCCTTGAGCACGACCCTTATCCCTCAACTGCTTGGTTGTAAGTCTCTCTGGATAAGAATGTCTGCCAAAGGCTAGAAATGATCTTAATAATAGGCCACCGGCATGTTTTCCATTTTATTAGCTCTATGATTAACTTCTACTAGTATGTGAACACTCGTGAAGTTATCTTAGCAAATCAAAACAAAAGGAAACATGTTTTCATGACCTTGCCAGGTTACTGTCAAACCACTAATTAAGTGGCATCTTCGTGTAAATGCTGCTTTAAAGGTCAAATAAGCATTTAATGATGTCTTTTCAAGTCTTTTTTTCAGCAAACATGCCCGATGACCTCAGCAGGATAATGTGCTCAATGTGAAATCACTTCATCTGCAATGGACATTTAAAACATCCACAACCTTCAATGACGCAGTCATTTAAACCATCATTAAGCAAAGCAGGGTGGAACTCGAACTTTCAGGGACAGTAGAGTGCAGGGGTCAAATATGCTAATGAAATATAAATTGGATCAGAGGACCCAGAGCTGAAATGTCCCAATGTTTCATATCTGACAGGAATGTTTACTCTAAACATTAGATTTAATTTCCTCTTTGTTTTTCTTTTTATAAAGAGTGCACTCAAAGATTAAATGCTGCACTGTACTGAGCTTTAAGTCAATATTCCTGATCCAGAATCTAAATGCATTTACAATCCTGTGTCAAACTGATGTATATCTAGACTGTGCAGACAAAAGTGTTGGGACACTTGACCATCACATCCATATGTCTTCCTCGAACAGATGTAGTCTCACTCTTACGCCAATAATCCATCCCATACATTCTAGCGTTTATCCTGTTCAGGGTCGTGGGGGCGCTGGAGTCTATCCCAGATAACTTAGGGTGTGAGGCGGGGTACATCCTGTACAATCAGCAGTTAATCACAGGACTAACATTTAGAGGCAGATAACCATTCACACACACATTCACTCCTATGGACAGTTTAGAGTAGAAAATTCACTTATGTTCAATCACGTGTTTAGAGGCAGGAGGAAACCGGAGTACCCGTGGAAACCCCATACAAGCACAGGGAGAACATGCAAACTCCACACAGAAACACCCTGTGTGGGAATCTAAGCCATGGTCCCATGACCTTCTTGCTGTGAGGCAGGTGTGCTAACCACTTTGCCACCATGCAAAGACGCTAATGTTGTCATACTGAGAGGGTTCTGGGGTGCAGTCGGTGTTACAGTTCATCCGAAAGATGTTCAGTGGGATTGAGTCAGAGTCAGGGCGCTGTACAGGACACCCTTCTACTTCAACCATAACACAGAAAGTCTTCGTAGAGTTCAGGGGTTTTGTGCACAGGCGCATTGTCCTGCTGGAACAGTGCTTGAGCCTCTTAGTTCCAGTGAAGGGAAATCTTCATGCTACAATATATAGAGACGTCCCAGACAACCGTGTTCATCTATTCTTGTGGCTACAGTTTGAGAAAGACACATTATGGATGTGCTGATTGCTGTGGAAAATTGACTCTGATGCGAGACCACATATCTGTATCATAATAAATCTATAAGCGTGGGATTGGATTGTGCTTGGGAAGGTAGGGTACACGCCTGGGATAACCAAAATACATCATCCGTCACATCTCTGTCTGTTTTTGTTCCAGTTGTGACAGATTTATATCCGACCCATAAAGCTGATCCTCCGACTCCACTGTAATAGTGTCAGTTATTCGTGTGAAAATGCCATCAATGGAATTGAAGCAGTTATTTCCACACAGACACACACATTAATATTCTCCCTCTCACTGCATCTCCCTCAGATGAACCTTCTCTACAGGAAGTAATCAAGACCTCACAGTTCAAACCAACATCTGGTCACGCATAAGGGAGAGAAAGAAGAAGGGGGTGGGGGTGGGGGTAGAGTAGAGGGTAGGGAGAGAGAGAGAGAGAGAGAGAGAGAGAGAGAGATAGAGAGAGAGAGAGAGAGACCTTTCTCTTGTCATTTCCCTTATAGGTTCTACAGCAATCTTCGTTTCATTACATCTTAATTTCCCAACACTAATTACTGTATAAGTTAATTAGGATTCTGTTATAGAAATTGTCAGCTGTTTAGAAGTAAACTTACCCTAAATTGTAAACTTACACTATATTACATCATTCTGATGCAAGAGATGAACTGATGTGGGGTTGTGGTAGCTCAGTGGCTAAGGTGTTGGACTGCTGATTTGAAAATTATTCTCCAAAAAAAACTGAATAAATTTGTAAAAAAAAAAAAAAGAAAAAAGGAAGTTGCTGACAAGCACAGAGTTGATTCATCTGAAAAATGGGCTTAACAATAACATAACATAACATAGATCCACTTCTACTGTATATACAAGGACTTGTTTTAGATCAATCAACATATTTACCTGTATCATCTGGAACTCAATAAACACTTGGCTGTATAAATATATAACGTATATGGCCACAGATAAAATGATCCGATTGTTTACTATAAATCAACAACACGAAGACATCTATGTTTATTCTGCACTTCTCAGCTTAAATGCAGGTAGAAATTTTTGATAGTGGAGCTTTGGTGGTCAAGGGATTTGAACACACAACCTTCTTAACTGCAGTCCAACAACTTAACCACTACAGTACAGTACCACTACAGTACAGTACCACTACAGTACAGTACCACTACAGTACAGTACCACTACAGTACAGTATCACTACAGTACAGTACAATACAAGCCAGCTAGTACAGCCTAGACCAGTGGTTCTTAACCTTGTTGGAGGTACTGACCCCCATATGCGCATTCACCGAACCCTTCAAGCGGGGCATGTCATCACGAATCATATGAGTCAAGTGTGTGTTTGACCTCCGCCGAACCCCTGAGACTGACTCACCAAACCCCTGGGGTTCGATCGAACCCAGGTAAGGAACCACTGGCCTAGACATTCCTGCCCTACACACCCATGCACTAGTACACACTATTCTATCGGCCCAGGAGGGGATAGTGGAGCTAAGCGCAGAATAAAAGCACAGGGTGAAAGATGGACATCCGCTTCTTCAATTAGAAACAAATGAAAGTGACATCTGTGGTTTGGTAAACAGACAGACAGCTGTAGAGGAAACAGCATGCCTCTGAAGGTAGAGGCGATAACTAATTACCCTTCATAACCTCTGGTGGAGGCAAATACAGGTTGAGACAATGCAGAATGAGCAAGACGCACCAGCTTTTAATTACTAACAGCAGCAGGACAGAGGGAATATAAATAACAACACCACCGTATTAATAACACCACCACAATTTAAATAACAACACCACCATATAAATAACACCACCGCAATATAAATAACACCACCGCAATGTAAATAACACCACCACGATATAAATAACACCACCACCATATACTGTATATAACACCACCACAATATACATAACACCACCACAATATAAATAACATCACCACAATATACATAACACCACCACAATATAAATAACGCCACCGCAATGTAAATAACACCACCACGATATAAATAACACCACCATATACTGTATATAACACCACCACAATATACATAACACCACCACCATATACTGTATATAACACCACCACAATATACATAACACCACCACCATATAAATAACACCACCACAATATACATAACATCACCACAATATACATAACACCACCACAATATAAATAACGCCACCGCAATGTAAATAACATCACCACAATATACATAACACCACCACAATGTAAATAACACCACCACCATATAAATAACACCACCACCATATACTGTATATAACACCACCACAATATACATAACACCACCACAATATACATAACACCACCACAATGTAAATAACACCACTACCACATATATAACACCACTGGTTGAATAAGCATGAAAAGACACCAGAGAGAACAGAAGGACAATTCATCACCTATCTGTCTGTCTGTCTCTGTCTATCTATCCATCTGTCTGGCCAACCCAAACCATGATATGTCTGTCTGTCTGTCTGTCTGTCTGTCTGTCTGTCTGTCTGTCTGTCTGTTCCAAAGCGTGATCCGTACATCTGTCCATCTGTCTGTCCAAAACCCTGATCTACCCATCCATCTTTATATCTCCCTGTCTATCTGTCTGTTTGTCCCCCTAACCCTAACCCTAACCCTAATCCATCCATCCATCCATTCATACACACATACACACACATACACACGTGTGTGTTCATAAACATCTGGTCCCCTTTAACAAAAGCTACCGGAAGGGAAGCAGGTCTCTTAATCTGGAAGCTGTTAGTTTATGATACAGTTTGACACACAATGATTTAGCACATGTTCAGCACCTGTGTGTTTAAAAGTGTATGTATGCAGGCTGGCTGCTGTAAAACGGAAGGAATAAAACACTCTGGGATGTGTTCGGTGATGTGTTACATCACACCATCCTGCTACTGATGATTATTTTTTATACCAGCTTTGCTTTAATCCTTATTAACGAGCTGTCTCTAGAGTCACTTAATCCAGGTTTGTTCTCTTTTACAGACAGAGAGACAGCGATAGAGACCATGTTAGAGATTAGAGAGGTTAACTATCTATCTATCTTTCTATCTATCTATCTATCTATCTATCTATCTATCTATCTATCTATCTATCTATCTATCTATCTATATATCTATCTATCTATCTATCTATTTCTCCCTGTTTAATGATTCTATTATTTTCTATTTTATTTAATTTATTTTATTTTAATTCTCCTCTTTGTTTAGGCGTCTGTAATATAGATGCGTAATCACACATGTATATCACGGAGGTCACTGCTTAAGTTGAATTAAATTGAATTGAAAGAAAGAGAGAAGCTCCATTCAGTCGTACCCGTATCAGACTCGGGGCCCACACGCTTGGCACCAGATGCTCCGTCCCTCTATGCTAATGCCCTCTATGCTACGTCCCTCTATGCTAATTCTCTGGAAGCTATGTGCAGAATCAGGATAGAACAGCCAAGCACTTGACTCGCATAAGCATTATGTGTATGCTGGGATATGCGGAATCAAAGAATTTCACTGTATGTTGTACTGTATGATGTGCATGTGACCAATAAACGCAACTTTAACTTTAACTTTAACTCCAAACACTTGTGATTGGGCATTGGGCATATCTACTCTAAATTGTCCATAGAAGTGAATGTGTGTGTGAATGGTAGTCTGCCTCTAAATTGTTAGCCCTGTGATTGTTTGATGATTACTACATCAAACACCAGAATATAACATTTTTCTCCATCAAACACCAGAATATAACATTTTATTCCATCAAACACCAAAATATAACATTACTGTTCATCAAACAATGGCACTGTTTTGCGGCACCAACAGCGGTGGTTAGCACTCCTGCCTCACAGCAAGAAGGTGTTAGTCCTGTGATTAACTGCTGATTGTACAGTGTGTACCCCACCTCACACCCTACGTTAGTTTAGACTCCAGCGCCCCCACGACCCTGAACAGGATAAACACTAGACAATGAATGAATTTCATTATATGGGAAGTGGTAACTCCAGTTGTTCAGGCTCTGGGTTGTTGTTTGTAGGATCTGGATTTAAGCCCCTCCACTGCCAAACCGCCACTAGTAGTTTCCCTCTCTTATCAACAAGGCGTTTCCACCCACGGGATACACACTCTAGAGGCTTATGTGTGTGTGAAAAACCCCAGAGATCAGCAGTTTCTGAGCTCGTAACAGCCATTAAAGTCACACCTTACTTCCTCATTCTGATGTTTGATGTTGACTGTAAATGAAGCTCCTAATAAGTGTGTCTTTATGATTTGATGCATCGTGGCGCTGCTACATAACTGAACGATTAGATTAGTGTGGAAATGAGCATGTGGACAGGTGTTTACACAAGCATGTGTGTGTGTGTGTGTGTGTGTGTGTATCATTACTAGTCTCAGCGTCTGACGTCACACACACGCTACCGTTGGCTACACGATGGTGCGCATAGCACAGAAAGCTAGAAACGCTTTCGTGTGTTTCAAAATCACTCTGATTGGTTGTGATTGGTCATTCTACCGGTGTGAGCAGGTTTTTTGCCAGAAATCTCTTCCAGCATCACAATTCATTTTTGTCTAAATGGAAGTTCAAGCTACCACTTACCGCTTTGTTACCTAGTAGGGTTATCAATGACCATGATGTGATGTTAGATGCTTTATTTTCGTCAGACTAAAGCATGTTTGAAGAAGGAATAAGGAACCTGTTTGATCTAGTGAGGGTGTGTGTTGCAGTTAGAAGATCGTGTGTGTGTGTGTGTGTGCGTGTGTGTGTGTGTGTGTGTGTGTGTGTGTGTGTGTGTGTGTGTGTGTGTGTGTGTGTAAGGACGAGTAAAAAGAGGAAAAAATTTTTAGACAATGGTGTAGATTCCCCGCTCAAAAATGCTGAGTGTCTGGGAAAATAAGCCAAGATTACATCTGTTTAGTAGAAAAAAGTGCAGTGTCCTCACCATGCAGGTGTCATACCTTCAACTCAGCAGATATTCTCTCTCTCTCTCTCTCTCCCTCCCTCTCTTGCTCTCTCTTTCGCGCGCTCTTTCTTTCTCTCTCGCTCTCTCTCTCTCTCACACACACACACACACACCTACCCTACCCCTACTCCTAAACCAACACATCACACACCCCTACACTACCCCTACTCCTAAACATAAACATCACACACACACACCCCTACCCTACCCCTACTCTTAAACCTACACATCACACACAACATTCTTCATTTATACATGTTTAATAAAACATTGTTTGTTTGTTTGTTTTTAAATCTATTTTACGTATGGGGACTCATGAAATGTCCCCATAAAACATGCTTATGTCGTAATACCAATGTAATACAGGTAATACAGGGGGAAGTGGTAGCTCAGTGGTTAAGGTGCTGGACTGCTGATCCGATGACCGGGATTCGATTCCAGGCTACCACTGCTGGGCCCCTGAGCAAGGCTCTTAACCCTCAACTGCTCAGTATATAAATGTAAGTCACTCTGGATTAGGGCTTCTGCCAAATGCTGAATGTAATAATACAATGTCATAATACAAATTTGTGTCCTCATAAATTCTTCAATACAAGAACACACAGCATGCCGCCACACAACCTTCACTAAAAGACCTTTTAATAAATTTGTCTTACTGTGTTTGAGTGTATTATTAATTAAAAACTTTTTATATTATAATTAAACTTAAAGCACTTATTTTTGGTTATTTTCATTTTGTTATCATTTGTTTGATGTTGTTGTTTTTATAACATTTACGGGAAAATAGCCAATTACTTCTCAACTATTTTGTTAATACTAACATAAAAAAATGAATATACTGTAAAAATAATGTATATTATATTACTAATATTTTACATACAAGGATTTATGTAATATACTGTTATTTATTTTAAATATGAAGTAAAAAATTTCTTTAAACATTTTTTCAATACTTTTTATTTTATTTGTGTTACTTTTTTTACCTTAAAAAATTCTTTATTGCTGCTATAAAAATGTATGTTATAATGAAGCAAACTCCATCATGTTATATCCAGTAACTCACATGTACGCAGTTTAAATGAGATTTCTCCTCGGTTTCCGTGCACAATGAGATAAACACACGAAAACAAATGATACACGTTTAGTTTGGTTTTTGGACAAATATTTAAAGAAGTGTTCATTTTTTCTTGGTTTATTGTCTGCAAACACTGTTCTGTTTCGGAAAGCAAGCGGGGTTCAGTCATGAAAATGTACCTCCTCTTGTTTAAAGCGCTGCCACATCTAATAAAACGCTTCATAGGTGGGCAAAACAGATGAGAAAGCGCGACACACTCCAGATTTAACACCCACCAGAGGGGGAGAATGTGGGAAACGTGTCGTCAGGTAGGAAAGCCACAGGCCTCCATTTATTCTCAGCTCGGCAGTCAGACTTTCCAAAGATGGCTGAATTTACACGACAGTATAAACATAAATAAACTACAGCGCATGGGGTGTAAATGTGCTTATACTCATTCTGTAGTAGTTTATTAATAGATTTACATAAAAGTCAGGATGTTATTCTGGCTGAAAAGTTAGACAAGATGTCTGTAAGGTGAGGCATGAAACAAAATAAAGCAACACAAAATTTGAAAATGTTGTTACTATAATTTATTGCAATGTTTGCTTCATGAACCGATTGTGATTGGATGGATAGACAGATAGATAGATACATAGATGGATGGATGGATGGATGGACAGATAGATAGATAGATAGATAGATAGATAGATAGATAGATAGATAGATAGATAGATAGATAGATAGATAG
>JAOUQX010091592.1:0-10941 GCA_028566295.1 Liobagrus marginatus
CAGTTAGTCGTCAAAGCATTTCACTGTATGTTGTACCACGTATAATGTACATGTGACCAATGAACTTTGAACTTTAATAGGCTCCAAATCCGCCATGACCCTGACAAGGATCAAGCAGTTACCGAAGATTAAAAAATGTATTTCTTAACTATTAGTGTATTCTGCGTCAACACACCCAATGTACCTCCATCCATCCATTCATTATCTAGCGCTTATCCTGTTCAGGGGGCACTGGAGTCTATCTCAGCTAACTTAGGGTGTGAGGCGGGGTACACCTTGGACAATCGCCAGTTAATAAGCAAACACTTATACACAGACAACCATTCACACACACATTCACTACTATGGACAATTTAGAGTAGCCAATTCACCTATGCCCAATCATACCCGGGGAAAACCCACACATAAAGACCTAGGGCAGGAATCAAACCCATGCTCCATGACCTTCATGCTGTGAGCCACACATGCTAACTACTTTGCCACCATGCCATGGACTTCTGCTCATGCAGTACTCATAGTCATCGACCAGATCTACCAGTCAGTAATTCGCCTAAAAAATGACAGTGCACTCAATTAAATTCTGCTTATACTTTGTTTCCCTTAAAGTTATGCATTTTTACACACCTTCTAAATTTGTTAGACAGTGACAGAGCCACCACTGTGACTGACTGAAACCCGACGACAGGCATCGGCATGTTTTTGACCAGCTCTTCCTCTGACATACTGCTACGCTTTAAAATCTATTTTAATTGGTGAGCCTGGCACATTTTTAACAAAGATTCATTCTAGTCCCTCCATGACAAAAGCTTTAAATATTGTTCATTTGATGCAAACAATACTTGCCAATGATTATTCGTTTTTGCATTTGTATTTATATAGTGGATCATAGTGGGGGTCATAGTGGGTCTGATGCAGATTCTAAGATTTTGAGTCTCCACTTAACAAGACCGTTATACTGATGGCAGAAAGTCTGAACTCTGTAGCAGTTGACTGACATGCAATCACTGTTCATTTTGTTCAGCGCACTCTTTAGATGAATGAAAATGTGAAGTTGATGTCTTTACAAAAATAGACTGCCGTCAAATATAGATCGGTTATTTAAGAAAGCCATGCAAACAAAGAAGTTTATACTTTCTCTACAATGTCTCCAAGGAAGAAAGGGGAAACAGTCTAAAGATTAATTGTAAAAAGTGGAAACGTAACACACACGTCTCCCAGAAATCCTACAGAGTCCGACCATCACATGACAACTTTAAAACGCCTGAAGTGTTCCCACATTTTTTCCCCGCAAGTTTTTTGTGAAGTGGAAGAAAGCAGAGAAATCATAGACAAAGGGAGAACATGCAACAAAAAAAAAACCCCTGAGCACCGGCTCAAACCATGGATCCTGGAGTGTAATTTGTATGATTCCTTATTACAAGTTAATATATATTGCATAATGTAATTATGAAATTATGGCTGTTGCTCTGATCATATCCATTCAAATCTCTAACTATATCTTCACCAAAATCATGGGTTCAATTGCCAGCACCACCAAGCTACCAGTGCCGGGCCCTGAACGTCCAAAATGACTCAACTGAATGAAAAAAATAGATTAAAATTTAATTCGTTCTGAATAAGGAAATCTGACAAATGCCGTAAATGTAAATGATGATAAGGTACTATCGTTTACAAATATTCTGCATACACCTATAGCCAGATGTTGCACTGCATTATGTATACTAACTCTGCAATTTCTTCAGACACACACTCTCACATTAACACACAGACTTATCCCATGCTTACAAGAACTTGTCTTTTGAGGAGAGTTTATGCTGTGTCTCTCCTTACTTTGTTTAAAGCAGATGATTTAAGGAACAGGAGCAGAAATGAATATGCCACAACGAGTTAACCTGATTAAGATGGCTTAGTTTACACAATTTTAGCTATTATTGTAGAAATGCTGAATTATTTATACATGCGTACTACATTATTCATACTTGCTTCTCCAGTTTTATGAGGAAGTGTCTTTATGCCTCAATCCCCATGTGCAAAAAGTGCCCTTGTTGGCACAATAGGCATAAAAGCGTTTTGTAAGCTTTATAAGCTTAATAAATATCTTATTAAATAGTAACATTTTCTTATAACTGTTTCATTAGCACATCTTGGGGTTCTCTTGCAATATAACCCAACAATACACCAATTTCTTTAAAAGCCTAGTCGGTGTTCCAGTTCATTCCAAAGTTGTTCAGTGGGGTTGATATAATATGTAACAGCGTACGGATGCAGCCTAGACAGCGGTGGACTTCCACATTTGTAACAACAGTTTGGGGAAGACTCACATATAGGTGTGCTGGTAAGGAGTCCACAAACGTATAGTGTGCAATTTCATGGGGATGTCTTTGGGTGAAAAACCTGTGAGTTCATCAACAATTAGCTTCATCAAAAAGAACAACAACAACCAATACACAGATTAAATATCATGTAACCCGAGCACTGTAGGAATTCTGGGATTTTTCTGGGAAAGCCGTGTTTACTTGGCATTTGGGAATATAACCTCAATGTGACACCCAAGTATTTATATTTGACTTGAATTTCAGTTTAAATATCTCAGCTTGCTTTAATGCTTTAAACATTGCTGCCAGTAGTTTCAAATTAATGACTTAATGATTTATAATATAGCTGATTATTTAGATACGTATCGAAAGTTCAAGTAAACGCTTCGTGCAAATACGTTTGCATTAATGGACAAACAGTTTGAAATCGGTCCATCAAATGGCTTCCAGGGCATATATCTTAAACTTTGAATCTGTCCCTATCATTTTTTCCATATTTCTGGGCCAAGTTTTGCATCACTGTGCTCTCAAAAGTGCAGCTCATCTTCTTAACGAAGGGCTGATATGGTGTCTATTGAGAGTCCAGTGACCTCGTGCATGGACAATTTCTAGCTGCTCCTTTCTTTTATTAATCTAGTTGATTTTAAATGCATAATGACATCTATAATTCCCAAGTTACACATTTACTTATGTCTTTCACAGATGTCACTGACTCAATGTTCCTGTTGAAGGTCATGCACATGATCCCTAGTAATAAACCCTTCTTCAAAGTCACTTAGATATTGCCTTCGTGATCCGCATTTGGTATAAATGCCATCGATCGCAGTAGGGTGTTAACTGCTTATTTATATATTGTGAAACATCTGTCTGGAAGCATCTGCAATTCCTAGTGTTGTAGTCATTTATTCAGGTTTCATTTTTCACCCATCAGGAGCACCTGGATTCAGCTGTAGCAATTAAATAAGTGTAGCTTATCACTCACACATGACATGGCTGACTAATTCTTAAGAGCTGCCACAAAGGGATGTTAGACACTTTATCTTGGTTCCTTGATACCTTGTGGCTTAAGATTTGTGGTTTTTGATGTGACAGAAAAGTTGCTTTTTGCCATCATCCAATTCTTTCTTGTGCAAATCAGTCTTCCAGGCTATGCCTTGATGGCGGTCGTGTATTTCTCAGATAAATAGTCTTTCTTACAGGTTGTTTGTGATAAACATTTTGACCACATGTACTTATGAGACAGATAAGTCTATAATAAGACTATAATAAGACTACAATAAGACACATTCTCTCACAACAGGAGAATGTGAAGTTCTAAATAATTTACATGCAAGAATCTGTGCCTTCTACCGCTGCTACAGTGTTCAACGCTACTGTTTTTAAGGCTGTATATGTTAGTGGAGTTGTAACAAATAAGATTTACAAGCCTTCACAGTTTTACCAAGATAACAAACTTTGTGAGACAATGGGTAATATTGTGTTTAAAACTGTCTTTATTAAATAAATAAATATTAAAGATATATAAAATTAAATAATTTTTTGTGGTGTACTAGCCTCACGTAGGTTACATTATTAAAAAGTAAAAAAAAAAAAAAGCTAAGCCCTGTCTTATGCAGGCAGCAGACAAACACAAGATAACTAGACACAGCAGCTATAAAGTATGCTGTGAAAAAGGCAGCTTTCCTCAAGTGGTTGTTGAAACAGTCCTAGCTGAATGAACTCAAACACTTATAGCACAATTATAATACAACAGAAGGACGCAGATCTATCAGCTCGTTAATGTGATTAGTAGTTTCTCTCTGTAAATGAGCACAAGCACGTTCTGCATACGTGTTGTATGGAAACACGTTCGATATATGTGTGCATGACAATGTGAGTTGAGGATGAGACGACTGATCTTCAATCAGGTCATAATTATGAAGCGTATCAATAACAATAAACGATCTAATTGAAAAAAGTAAGCGTTTACTGTTTATAATGAGTGAATGTGAATGTTTTGATACTGTTTGTTTACAAACTGTGCTCGTTAACGTAACACAATATTACTATCGTAGAATTAAAAACATGCATCACACATTCAATGAAATGAGACCTAATTGTTTGACAATGCTGAAAAGAGAGGGAATGGTTTTTATACTTCTGACACTGTGAGATGGCATCAGACTGATTGTTTTACTGTCTGATCCTGAAATCACAGACTGTTTGCATGATGCCACAGAAAGCAGGCTTCTTTTACACATGTGCATTCTGACACAAACCAAAACTGAGCTACTGAACATTTTAAAACGTATTGTCTCTCTCCAGGAACCACAGTAACATTCAATTTCTATTTAATTTCTATTACATTCGAATTTCTGTTTAAATCACGAGATAACAGGAAGAGTCTTACCTGGTGCGTGTGTCACATGGGAAGATCTCGGAGAGGTTGTTTTCAGGGCGATGGGTTCTCTGTGTGTGTGTGTGTGTGTGTGTGTGTGTGTGTGTGTGTGTGTGTGTGTGTGTGTGTGTGTGTGTGTGTGTGTGTCGCGACTGATGCTCAGGTTAGAGCTGGTTCCTGTGAGTAGGATGGCTATGGAAATGTGCGCGTGGAGCTGTCCACGGTGCTGAGCCGCGATTCATCCACTCAAAACTAAGTCTCTACACCTCGCTCCTGTGTTCACGCACGCGTAGTAAGAGCTCCGAACAGTACTACCGATTAACACGTTGTAGCGCGTGAACGTTACTAGATTTAATTATTACAAAAGCATATTTCTCACTTTGTCAGCTCAAATATTCTATACTGGGAGAAAATGATGAGAGCAATGTTGTATCTGTGTCTGGAGTATAATGTCTGTTGATTTGGAATGTGAGCGCATGTTCGCACGCGCCGAGGTAGAGTAGAGTACAGCGCTGAGGAGATTTGCGCGCGCAAACTCTAGATGACTCGCGAGCCCGCTGACTAAATATATAAGTCTAACAAAAGAAAACTCCGCTCATACCCACACAGAATCTATCTTGATAACTTGGTGTCGCAACTGAAATGTTCCGAGTAATCATATGAAGGATCGCGCGCCCTGAGATATCGACTGAAGCGTCTCACTCTTCTTCTCCTCACGTTCTTCGTTAAGCCGCGATTCCGGGCGCGTGGGTTTTGTTCGCAGCTCAGGCATTAGCACATTGGGGTTAGTTCGTCATGAGATCATTCCCGTCGCACTTTGGGACGAAGGACAAGTTTGGCCACGACGCTTATGGAGATTTAAAAAGGGCGCGAGCTCCCGTGGGGCGTGAGTCAAGGTCAGCACTAGTTAATTAAGATAGTGTTGAGTTTTTTTTATTTTTATTTTGTGTGTGTGTGTGGGGGGGGGGGGGGTGTGCGTGCGTGTGTGCGTGTGTGTGTGTGTGTGTGTGTGTGTGTGTGTGAAAACTGTATAATATAGGCTGTGAATCTCAGGACATGACCCTCAGCTGATGAGCTCTATGGACAATCTTATGGCCTACAGTTTAAATGTAAGAAAGAGTCTACTGTTAAGTGTACAGATCTACAGCTGCTTGCACACAATTAAAAATAGATGCCTCAAAGGTTTTGTAGAAAGGACCACTTTACTCAATGGCCACTATAATAAGAACACCTATACACTTTATCATTGACTTCCTACAACCTGACGTCCACATATGTGGACATAAAATGCAGGCCAATCAAAGCTCGGGTCTTAGGAGGTTAATGCAGGTGATTATGCAATTAGTCCATCGTGAGGAAGCTGCACGATGTAAAAGGTCAGGAGATTAATTTCATGTTCACATCAAACATTAATTAAATGGAGTAAATGTGACATCCGTAGCGTCGTCTGTGGTATGGGTTTAGTGCCACACAGGCAATACGTTGTCCACACACAACAGACTCTAAAGTTTACACAGAATGGTGTGAAAAACAAAAAGCAGCAGATCTGCAGATGGAATGTTTGGTTGATGAGAGAGTTCAAAGGACCGACAGGTGGCTTTCGATCTAACAGTAAGTCTAACATAGCTCACGTGAACCACACTTTACACACATGTTCATCTTTGGCAAAAGGACTACAACAGCAGAAGACTTCAGTTAAAGAATGGAGAAAGACTAAATGACATCTCCATGTGTTATGTGTAGCATCAGGGTCCTGGAGAAACGTTGTTTCGTTCCACTGTGTATTGCAACAGCTGTATATGATGTAATGAAAATAAAGCTTCTTGAACTTGACTGAGAGTGAAGTATACAAGCGTTCATCTGTTAAAATATCAGCTGTTGTACAGCAAAAGACAATATTCTATCTTTAATGCAAATAGATCAGTGTTCGTTCGTCCGTCCGTCTGCCCGTTCATTCACCTGTTCATTTGTTCGTTCATTCATCCAAACATTCCCTTAAATACCCACAGTAGCAGTAAACCCGGAGCCTATTTAAAAAATGAGATGAGAATCCATGCTGGATGGGATTCCACTGCATCACAGGGCACCCCAACCTTACACACTTACACACACACACACAATCACTAACACCTGGGGGATGATGTGGAGTTGCCAATTTCCCCCTGTTCTCATCAATTTCCACTCCCCATTGGAGTGAGAAAGAGAGAGAGAGAGAAAGAGAGAGAGAGAGAGAGAGGGAGAGAGATTTATAAAGTGTATATCTCTATATTTCAAATAAACAGCCTATGCAATATCAGATACATTTAGTGTATATGTTGTAGCCATTGTGTACAGGCAAATTACTTTTGGCAAACTTAATTTCCACATACTTAGTATTAGTTTAAATTATTTGCACCCCTACAATTATTTGATGAAGCCTCTACTGTAGATTATTACCTCACTAAGCCTCTTTCTATAATGGCCATCAAAATGAAACTGAACTCCAAGGACATTACAGACATTTGTACAGATAGGATCCTTATCCCTTCCTCCCTTATGCAGAACATTTCCTCTTTTGGTTTTCTGGCAACAAGTATGTTCATTTTGAAAGTACTCAAAATGCTCTAATTGAAAAAATGAAAAAACAGAAAGCCTGAAAACATCAGTTGTCAACGTGTTTGACAGTTTAAACATTGTTTTATAGTACAAATGTTCCTAGTTAGAACTTTGTATTTTAAACAAATTGATTTAACATGTGCATATCAAGCATGCTGAATCTATTTCACCTGACAATATCCCTTTTTTTGTAATGGTGTTAAGTAACCTTCTATCGACATCTCCAAGACAAAATGCATCAATCCGTCTTTAGTCAATAAAGCTTGCAGTAATTTTGAAGTCAAAACTGAAGCCTTGAACAGAGATGAGCAGCCGGAGACTGAAGATCCCCCGCTGAACATGCCCGTCAGAGCCATTGCTTTTCTGTGCATATAAGCAGCTCCTGATTATACATTCATTAGATAGACATCCCACTGAGGCAAGGGGTTGGGTAATGGTGTAAATATTGATTTAATTTGGAAATCAAAGCTCATGCCATCCACTAGGAGGACCAAGATGATCTGCTGCTTCTTCATGATGGAGAGCTACACCAAGGAGAAAGGAGGTGTGTGTGAGCTCATACTGAGACACTAGTGTACTGTCAGTGCCTAGTGTACATCTAACTGAAATCAATGACAATTTAGAGACAAGTAGAAAAAACCTTTTGCAATTTCAAATCTGCTTTTTGTAAGAAGACGAACATCATTTTTTTTACTGATTATTTTTGTACCGATTCCTTTTGTTGCAAAGTTTGAGAAGTATCAAACTTAGTCTGAGGACATTTATTTATACACTGTGTAATTCGCCACAGCTACAGACATTATTATCATGTACTATATATGTTCATACAGCTAGATTTACATAAGTATGACCGAGACGTAGATAAAAATGTTAATCAACCACAGAAATCTTACAAATAAATAGCAATAACAAGTACATTATACTACAATTTGAAATGTCATAGGTTATCTGGAATATCATAAAACATTTCTGGTGTGTCATGTACAGAACATCTCAAAATAAAGAAGCAAACTTTAAAAATAGAGAATGGATTGTTATTTTATTTTAGTCCATCGTTTACTTGGAAGGTGTTAATAGCCAACACATCTGGCACATGCAGTATTGTATGGAGCAGTTACAGCTGATTTTCTCCAAAGTATCCATACATAGGGAACACTTTTTAACAAACCGTCTTTCAAACTTTGTCATACTTAGTTAATATTAGAGAGAGTATATATATATATATATATATATATAGTCAGCCTTTAAGTATGTATTGAAATAATTTCTTATGGTTGGATCAGGAAGCTGTTGTAAGGTTGCAATGGAATTTAATAGGAAACCAAAGTTGGCAACACAAAATGGCACTCATGTAGACGATTTTTTTGAGCATAAAAAACAAACGTGTTAATTTCCCCTATGAAGTTAGAATTGAAGTTAAGTCACAGAACAATTACAAAAACAAACTACTCAACATTTATCATCCCTTTTAACACCATTATACAACAACTGATTGCACAACATACAGAATATGAAAATAAGAGCAGTTTATTTATAAACGAGTAATCAAAATTTATCTCATTGTCTACATGTTTTATACATTCATATTTGATCGGTTATAAATTAGTCACTATTTAGATTTCTCGAGATATTTATCTAGCTATTCATTTTTCTCCACTTCAGAAATATGAATAATATTCCACAGCACAGGCTTTCATGTGAGGAAATACATTATTTAGCAGGGTAGCATTTTTTTTTTTTATTATTATCTTAAAAACACCACGACAAGTGAAACATTGTGATAAAAGATCTGTAGGGTTTCCTTTTACAAATAACTGGTAGGTTTTATTCTATAAGATATTGGCATAGAATCAGCAGCTTCATAACCTTTATATGATCGGCAATTAAACCGTTATGGGGTTATAAAATCTACATTTCTTATTAAAGCTCTGATCACACTGGTTAAGACTTGCCCAAGGTGACCAAGAAAGAGTCTTAAACTGACAATAAAAAACAGAGAAACAGGATTCATGAGCTCCCTTTCACATGCGCACACACTCTATCCCTCATTACGCTCCCCTTCATTAAGGGCATTTTTTTCATTGTCCTCCTCATGATCTTCTTCAACATCTTCCCTTTCCTTCTGCTCTTCACCTATTTCCATGTCCAGTTCTTCAAAGGATGAACCGCTTCCTACAGACTCGCTGGAGCCCTTGGTCCCCTGGTCTCCTTCCTCCGTCTGAGAATCTCTCTCATCCAATGAGGGATTTTGCTGTACCACAGGCGAGGAGCTGTCCCCCGTCTCGCTGCTCTCAGGGTCTACCGCCTTCCCGGCTACGCCGCTCTCAGATATGCAGCTTTCCACTGGAACAAGATCAATAGAGTCTGTTAGATTTAAGACGAGCAGACTACAAGAAAGAGGCCGTGTGGCTTACGGTTGTGCGAGAGGTATTAGAGAATTTATGAGGGTCAGACATTTTATGAGCTAGTGCAAAAACATCCATTACACAACACCACACCTTGTTAGTGGAATGGTGGCTTCATTTATATTGGTGCGGCTGTGAATCTTTGGGGCTTTTAAATGCCACGGGGTTTAGATATGCAGTGTTACAGTCGATTAATGTTGATATAATTGGAGAGAATGTTGTTGTTAACTGAGACACGGCATGTGAGAGCAGTAATTGCCAAGCTATGTACTAATTGAGCTGTAGCACCCATTAGAGACCTTTTTGTGCCAAATATACTAAAACAAAAAGAGCCCGTGGAAGTTTTAACAATTACAAACAGCAGCCACTAATAGGTAATAACGGGCTTGTGTTAAACACCTGTGCTTCACCTAGAGAATTCGTTTCCTAATATCAGGATGAACAAACGGTACTCCAAACGATTTGTAATAAGCAAATGATCACATCCCAGTCCAACGCTACTCGTCAATGGTTTATCGAGTGCTGTGCTTTTCTGGCTCACAAACCATCAGCTGCTTTCCATAGTATATACAGAAGCTCTATTAGACCAGATCACTGCAAAACGCCAGCATTCCCACAACTTTATTTCAGTGTGATCCTTTCAATATTGGTTCTTTGCTAATTTCTATGAGTCTGCGTATCCATGCTGGATTGTAACTGATTTTTATTACAATTTTGGATTGTGGTAAAGCCATTTCAAAGCAATCCCTAATCTGGATTTGCTCAAGAACACTTAATTGTAATTGTTATGATTAGGCCCGGCCAAATCAGAGCACAAAAAGGTGACTGAGAATAAAGATCTCAAACCTCAATTTTATCTCAATGCCACACATGTCTATGTCAATAAGAGTATCTTATTTAAATCAGAGATCACTATAAAACAATTAGACTGATTTAGTTTATTTTATTTTAGCTTTAATTCACTATATTACTAAATTCCAGTGAGTCACCATTTTACATACGCTAAAGTGGCGAAGAATTTATGCTTAAAACTTTTCATTATTTGAACAGGTTTTGTGGTACAGAAGGTACTGCAAATATCTGTACAGATAATTACATGCTGCTAAGCTATTAAAAAATGGACGATACAGACACCGCATCATTCATGAAAGTGGTGAAATTGAACTCCAGGTTTAACTAACGCCTACATAAACCCTAACAGTAACATATCCCACCCGCTAACAGTAACGGATCCCACCCGCTTACAGTA